>VXAZ01008675.1:174104-220004 GCA_013399875.1 Gymnorhina tibicen | reverse complement strand
CGGGCCAGGCCGGGCGGCAGCCGCTGCCCGCTGGGGAGGGGAAGGTTTCGGGAGCCGAGAGGAAGGGCCGGGGCGGGTGAGGGGACGCTGACACCCGGCAGGGGCGGCCGCCCCCCGGCTCGTCGCTCGGGGCTCGGCCTCCTGCGCTGCCGGCCGGGCCAATGGGGGAGCCCCACGACGGCGCGGCCGGGCAGGAGCCGGGGCGGCGCGCTCAAGGACCGGCCCGGCCGCCTCGCACCCAGCACCTCCCCCCGGAGCGGAGCGGAGCAGCGGCTCACGGCTGAGTGGAGCCAGCTGCTGCCGGCCGGCAGTTTTGGGGAGGCAGGGATCTACAGGAACATGAGATTTATCCTAGGAGCATTTATCCGATCATAGTACCTTTTCCTTATAAACAGTAGTTCTCTTGGGTTTCTCCATTGATAACGTAGCATCCTTTCTTTTCTGTGACAGCAGAGTGATTGGGATGGCTTCTCCTCTGCGAAATGCACTAGGTGTAGGACGCGTAATACCACATCAAAACGTGTTGCCTACAGATAAAATGTACTGATGCAAACTTGTGCTAGGGGACCTTTTTTTCCCAGTTTTGGTATTGGTTTGGTGTGGAGTTTTTTTCTCTGAAAGGAAACTTAGTCACGGAAAACTTCCATCAAGTTAGGTATGTGTGATGTGGAGGGCAGTAGTTTCACAAGCATTTGAGCAGCTGTTATAGCCACCAAAGAGTGGAGGTCTTTGCTCCTGTTTTTGCCACGTGGTTCTTTACCAGAGCTCCAAAGGGGAATCTGGCTTATAGGACACTTTACCGAGCTGCGCTAACTCAGCTCACGTTTTTTTATTTTTTGGTTGGTTTTGGCCCAGATTAGTGAGCTAAAGCAGCCCATTTCTGGAATTGTTTAGTGCCGGGTTGGATGGAGCTCTGCACAACTTGGTCTGGTGAAAGGGATCCCTGTCCATTCCAGGGAGGTTAGAACTTGATGATCTTTAAGTTCCCTTCCAACCAAGGCCATTCTGTGATTTGGTGATAATTCTGTGGAGCTTTGGAACCACCCCAAGGTAAGTGGCACCAGTGGATGCCTAATAGCAGGACTTGAAAGGAGAGATGAATGCAAATAAAGGGACTGCCATCACCTTTCAGACTGGTTTAATACCACCGGAAAAGAAGCCCCATATTTATGCTACACTGAGTATTGCAAAAGCATAAAATTGGCATAAAAGCATATTTTTGAGTGTTATGGTGAGCTCAGTGTGTATGAGGCAGCATACTAATGCCTAATTTGGTTGAAGTGTGTACTGCCAGTCCCTTCTGTGATGCACAGATCTGGTATTACCAGGAGATGTTACACCTAAGATGCTTCTCTTGAATGTCTGAGAAGTTCTGAAGACCCCAGGTTTAAGGCCTGCTACTCCACCAGACTGGCAGTGGTTAAGAGGTGAAGTCAAGTGCTTGAGGAGGTTTACTACTTAAAAAGATACTGCTTTTTGCAAAGGGATGGAAATTCATACCAAGTCTTAAATTGGGAAGATTTGGCAGTGTTTTTCTTAACTACTGTCTCCAAAAATGTTTTCTTCAGTTGTAAAATTTTTTTTTATTTGAGATTACTAAACTTGGTTTTAATGAAATGATGTTTTAATTGACTAATTTCCGAGCTGGAATAAATAAAAATATGAAGTTCATAATTCATAAAAAATTTGTTCCATGCAGAGTCAAGCAAATACAGAAAATGAATGAGGGAAATATCTAATAAGAATCATAAATTATGTAGTGTGTAAGAGACAAATAATGAGAAAGGATAATCTTGTGTTTTGTTTTGTCTTAGAAAAAATGTAGAAGATTTCACTGGACCTAGAGAAAGAAGTGACCTGGGATTCGTCACATTTGACATTACTGCAGATATCCTTAATGGGAAGAATGGTTTGCAAACTTTTAGAAATAAGAACACTTTAATGTCTATTTTTGTTACCTTATAACCTTCAGGTATTCAGGACTTGGGGAAAACTGAAAATTTGTCTTAAAATAAAAATTTAAAGCAGGTAAAAATAGTATTTTGCATAGCTATGGCAATGGAATAGAACTTAAACCAGCTGTTTGGTCTCTAGGAGGTGACAAGTTGTTCTTCCTTTTTAATGCCTGTTTTTAAAATCAGGCTCTATTGTGAAGTGCACTGTATCTAATAATGGGGAGTGCAGTTTAATATGTAGACGATATTACTTTCAAGTGAAGTCTGTGTTGGTGGTTTGAGGAGTGAATTGATGGTAGGGTTTATATAGTGTACAGTTTTGAATGTCATACCCAATCTAGAAACTGCACCTTTCAAGCTCATTTTGTTGTAAGGCTTTCAAAGTTGTGACTGTATAACAGTTGCATAGAAGTACCTGTCTTCTTCTAAAAATAAAAAGACATTGTAATTCTTTCCTTGTTTAGATGTTAAACACTCTAATCTTTAGTATTGAATAGTATGAAATTCATTGGGAAGCATACGATTTACTAAAAAATGTATCACATTTATTTTTGGCCTCTTTCCCAATTGCTGTTGCAGTTTTGCAGTTTTTCTTGTGTATTTTTTTGCTTTCCTACTAGTCTGGATTTAGGCTCTTGAAAGAGTTTTTCTGCAGAAGTCAGTACCAAATAATAGGCAGCATGTTCAGGTGATTACACTAAACCTTGTTTTGCAGCTGGTCTGAGAATCCTGGGATTTTTCCTTGTCTGGTTTTTGTCACTGTTAGGCGAGACACTGATTACCTCTGTGTTTTGGTTTCACTGTTTTGAGGAACGCTATGTTGTGTGAGCAGATCACACAAAATACAATTCTTGATACAAACGCTGGATACAGAGGCTAATCAGATTTTTGCAGGTCTGTCTGCACAGGAATAAGAGGATGTTTTTTTATCAACTGGAAGCAGGAGAGGTAAGCTCCTAAGTCTGAGTTTTACCGCTGAAATGCTTATACATATTAAAATCAGAGACCGAAATTCTAAAGCAGATGCATAGACTTGTACGCACTGTGCATAGAGGGAAGCAGAGCAAGGCAGGACAGGATCTCTAAAAGAAATGTTCTTGTACAAGGATTAGTCTGCAATATGTGGGTGTAAAGATTCCATGTTTTAATGACTTCTGCTAGTAACAATCTTTTTTTTTGGTAAAGATCATGACTAAATCTCTCATGCCTGGCATAAATAAAGCTTGCCATATTTAGAGCTGTAAAATACAACTGTGTGGTAGGGTTTTTTTGCTCAACACTGGTCTAGAGATACAGGTACGTGTACTGTCCTAACTACCAGAAACAAGTTGTTAGTCCTGGGAGAAGTTAAATAAAATGGCAGTTAGAAAAAGGAACTAGGCAAAGGAAAGGGGAGGATACAATTTTTACAAACTCCTTTAAGCTTATTTAAGTCATTGCTAGGTTTTGCAAGTGTTAAGAAATCCTACCAAGGAGAGCTTCAGACTCTTGTTTGATATTTTGAGCCAGACGACAAAAAGTGTTCAAGTAAAGTAGTAGAAGTACCTATTCTTGCAGTGACAGCAGTTAAACATTTAATTCTTTCCTTTCTTGCCTTTGAATTAGTAGCTTAAAAACATGTGTGTCTTGGGATGAGTGAAAGAAAGTACAACATATTTTGAGGCTGGTTAGGGAATCTATTCTTTGAGATAATGGCAGATAGAATACAAAAGAGGACTAGGAAATAAAAGATTACAGCTGATCTTTATTGTGCATTAAATATCTTTTCCTTAGCAGTCACACGTTATTCTTAAACAAACAGACAACTATTTAGAATCCCAGCATTATTATACTGTCTCAAATGGCAGTCATCAGTTCTTTACTGTTGATGAAAAATCTGAGCAGAGTGGTGTTTGAGTTTAATGAGCTTTCTTTGTTGTCAGTAGGGAATTGAATTTGCTAATTTCTGGTGTCTCTTCCAATATGAAATAGTTCTCATACTCTTAAGTTCTCTAATGTGGGTATTAAAGGCTCTTTAAATTCCCTCCACTCCACCAATTTTGTGTTTATATATTGTTTAACATTATTGTATTTTGATCCGCAGTTGGATACGAGGGTTCTCTGATAGTATAAAAAATTGCCTTGAGGATATTTATGGAAGAATTCTGTCATGCCTTTTATTTTTAAGGTGTTATAATAAGATTGTCTAGCAGAGGATTCTGGTTACTAGCTTGCAGAGTCAAATACAGAGCTCTTAAATCATTGGAGGAGAAATAGCTGCTAGATTTCATAAATAGTAAAAAGAAAAACCCACCTAAAAACCTGTCACTTCAATATGATTAAAAGATGTGTTCAAACTGCTGGAAGTGAGATGAGGTATGTTGAAAGGTAAGAACTCACTGTAGTGATTATAGACTACTTAGATCTAGTCAAGATAAAACAAAGTTATGTAAGTACAATATGGTATTTTTCTTAACTTGCATACATCTGCAGAGTATATTTGACTGGAATGTTAAACAATTGTTTCTATATTTGTCTGCAGAATATTCAACAAAAAACAATGTAAGTATTAAAAAGAAGTTTGAAACAATTACCCATTTTAGGACTGCAACTATTTTTAAACATTATATAGTTCTGCTGAGAAGAGTAAAGGCCACCAGCATTTCCTACTAGCCTGGGCTGTTTTTACTGGCCTTCATGATTATTTCCTGGACAGTTTAACTGTAGGCTGGGAAGTTCACTTTCATGAAACCTACCTTGATATATGCCCAGTAGAATGGAAGAAGAATAACACCTTGTGTTGTGGTATACTTGCAATAGTATACTGTAGATGAGTCTTTTCACCTTTTCTGTCCATTTTACTTTTTTTCTAACTTTCTGCAGTTGACTGCTGTTAGAAACAAGAGTGGCTTCTGAGCTGGCCTGGTGTGGTGTGTCTTTTGTTCATGTATCACAGAAGTGGTTGCCCCTACCGGTTACTGTAGCCCCGTAATTCATTTACATTACCTTGGCATACTTCTCAAAATAATTGGCCTTGCTTCTTTAAATTGGTTGCTACTGATACTTCCCTTTGGATAGCTGAACACCCTTTTTACTGATCTGATAGAAACACAGTGCTACCATGGTACCAATGAATTCTAGTTAAAGCTGCTGTGGTCACATTGCAAAGATAGAGTGAAAGCTTGGTGGTTTTTGTAACTTTCTGTGCAAAACTATCTATTTGTCTTGGTTTTTTTGAAGTGCCTTAGTTACATTAAACAAGATGGTGGATATTGTGTTTGGTCTAGAATAGTTTTTAGGGTTTCTATTTTATTATTTCATATTTTAGAATTTTTTTTCCACATAAATCACTATTTCTCACAAATACTGAGAAGTATTTTTCTAAATTGTTCTGTAAAGTACTAAACAAGACTGTTTAGCATCTATTTAAAAGAACAGTATAAAGTTTTGGTAACGTAATATCTTGGGATCTCACTTTTTCAATTGTTCATAAATTTTTTGGGGTTATGCTTGCAATTCAAGTAGGGATTTCCATTAAAGTTGGAAAAATGTTAAATACATAAGCAGAATCGTGATAGCTCAGTTTAGGTCCTTTATTTGTAACAAAGTCTAAATACTGCTTTAAAACTGACTTACCTTTGCAACTCAGAAAGAAACCCCATTAAGCTTTGTAATTCTTCTAAAGCATATGACTTCTTTTAAATGGCTTTCTTGTGTTTTAAGATGTTCCTTGTTGTTTCCATTTATTCTGTGACACACTTCACTGTGTAGTAGTACTACACTACCCCACTGTGAAGCATTATTTCATTAAATTAGTTATGGATTGCAAGCGTGTACTTCGGGGGTTTTAGAGGAATAGTGCAATGAAAGTGCAGTGTCTGAATGTGATCTGGTACGGTACCTTGCTGACTTAATTACAATTGTGGTTTTAGGCCCTAAATCAGGTGGTCCTTTGGGACAAGATCATGTTGAGAGGAGATAACCCAAGGCTGTCCTTGAAAGACATGAAGTCAAAGTACTTTTTCTTTGATGATGGAAATGGTCTCAAGTAAGTAAATATGTGTTTCATTACTGTTATTCATGGTATCTTGATTTACTTGCATACTTTGCATTTAATATATGTGTTCATTGGTGTGGTAAGGTACCTATATTCTATCTGATACTCTGTTATCTCTGTTGCATCTTTGTAGTTTGATTGTTAGAAGATGGCATTGGGATACAAGATATCCTATGTATTCTGTAGACTAGAAGATGCACTGCTGTTATGAGCGACAGGCTTCTGGGTTTCTGCCTTCAGTCTGTGTAAAATTGGTTCTGTGACGCACTCAACTCCAAAGGAGTTAAGTAAAAAAAAAAGCAGGCAGTAACTACATAAAATTAGAAAGTTTTTTTGTTTCAGGACCAGGAAAACAATCTGTATGCTAATGTATTTAATACTAGTAACTGTTAATTAAATAGGTTAAATTGAGTATTTCTGCTGATAGTCTTTGTTGCTTTTGCAGGGGAAACAGGAATATCACCTTGACTCTCTCCTGGAATGTTGTACCAAATGCTGGCATTCTACCTCTTGTAACAGGATCAGGACATGTGTCTGTACCTTTCCCAGATACCTATGAAACAACAAAAAGTTATTAAATTATAGTACTGAATCATAAGCAAAATATTTTTATACTTGTATATTGTGGATACATTTTATTGCAGTTTCTTCTTGCATCCCATGCAACTTTTCACTGAAAGGAACTTAATTTCCTCAGGCTAGTAGCATAGGAAAAGGAAATGAAAATTCAGGTTTGTTTTTTTTTTAAATAAAACATTGAAGCTGAAACTTAAGGGAAAGGTAAATTGCAGAGTAATGGTTTTGAAGGGGGAAAACTGAAGATTTTTTTTTTTCCTGGCCATCTGAGTATAGATCTCCTTTTCTTTTAAATAAATATTTTTAAACCAGAAGATGGTCTTCCTGTGTTTGGGCTTTTTAAGTACTGTGATAGTTATTTAATATATGTAGAACTCAAATGCATCTTCTGGACTTGGTTTCTAGGAGTGCCTGAAGGAAATGGCTGTTCCATTTTAGGGCATTTTTTAAAATCCGTGTGCAGCATGTTACAGTAGGGTAAGCTTAGTACTTTCTAGGACTGGCAGCAGCTACTTGGAAAACTGATGGTTCATGATCTGTCAGTCAGCCTCAGATCTTGTTTTGAGTGCCACTGATGTAGCCCACACCCAGTTTTGTATTACAAATCGTTTTAATAACTGCTTACAATGCAGCAAACTGGAAGAACAAGAAGAAATCTATTCAGTATTAGTCTTAAGACTTTAAGCGTAAGACATAAGGCTAAGTCAGTAAGAAAAGTAAAAGCTTTAGGTAAAGAAAGGCTTTTTAAAAAGGAATCCCTAGATTTTTATTGGGATCTGTTCATCAGGAAGAATGAACATGCTTGTTCCAGAAGGGGCTGAGACAACTAATATTAGAGGGGACCTTCCTTAGCAAGGAATGGGATAGATGTTACCCTAAACAGTCTGTGTAAACCTTTCCAAAATGGAGGATTTCCCCATGGTAAGATAGAGTAATTGAGGCAGATTTACCAACTTGAGTGTCAATGAGTCTACCTGCAAGTCTTGCTGAGTTGCATCACCCAGGAAAGGTAGCGAGCAGCATGTAGCAGCTTCAGGCAGCACCTCTGCCAAAAAAGTGGCCTCTCTGTGGCTGCATATCCCCCTGTGTGCTCCTTCCCTCAGCTACAGCTGTGAACGCTTGTTGGGGTTGGGAGGACAGAAGGAGCAAGGTATCAGGATGGCCTCTTGGGAATAACAAAGGTTTGTAGTGGTCAGCTGGTGCATTTAGGTCATTGTATATCCAGGAGAAGGAGCACGCACTGCTGTTGCCTTCCTGGCACAGTCCTTAAGGTACACGTGTATCTTCAAACAAAGCATGACAAGGGAATTTATTGCCAGACAGGGAATGTTCTGAATGTACTGGGGACTTAGAAAAAGAGGAAACTAAAACTCAGGTTTTAATACTGTAAATAAAAAAAAGTAATAGGAAAAATGATGAGACCTGCAGTGTCAAAAACCTTGCAAAAGAAGAGATGCAAAAGATTGGAGCAGAGTGTCCCCTTTTTTTTTGAGTTCACCTAAGAGCTGATGGATTTTGAGGGAACTAACTTGCTTTTTAAAAGGGACTTTTAGTATTTGTGAATTATTTCTAAGTGAATATTTAGTACATTCTTCATGTTGATGTATTAATCAAAAAGGTCTTGAAAAAAATTCCCTAAAAGTGCTTTGTCTTTACAAACAAAATTGTGTTTTAAGTGTGAAAACTAAAAAATTTTTTTCACATGAATATTTTAGGAAAATTTGTCATTTGTATCCATTTGTATCATATTTGCATGAATTTCAGTTCCCTGAACTTGTGCTGTTCTCCACAGCACACTGAAACACATACTATTTTTGCTGTGCTTTGATATCAAATGTATATATGGCTCTAAAAACTGTTACAGACAAAACTGTCATACAGAAGGAAAACAAAAATATTTTTAGAGATAATTGGGCAAAGTTGTGGATTTGTTTTGGTAATTGCCAAATAAGTGGTTGGTTTATTCATAAATTATATTCTTGAATTGTTTACTGAAGCATATCTTGTGGCTTGGCATTCAACCACTTCCCTGCATTCCTTTGGCAGTACTCTTCCAATGAATATAATGCCTGCCTATTAAAGAGAAGCTTTAACTACAAAGACAAGGATCTGCTGTCAAAAAACATCAGGGAGAAAGCTACTTTCTTTCCTCCAAAATAATATATTCCTCCCAGCAGACTGTAGCAGAATTTCAGGACACTGTAACTGTAGCTTTCAAATGTGATGTTTGATGCTTTACTAGCCTTTCCCTGTGAAGAGAAACTATGTTTGAGGTAAGCATTTTAGAGGGATAAAGAAGAAAACATCATGGAGTTCAAGTTCTCGGAGAGAAGAACTTGTTTTTATCCTGAGGAAAAGGCCAGCATAGATGATAGCTTGGGTTTTGCTCCTGAGCCACTGAGACAGATTGTTGGTTCAGGGTTTAAGGAGGTAAATTCCTCAACTGATCTCTATAAAAAAGTAAAAAGCCTTTCAAAAAGTAAAATGGCTACTGTATTTTGTTGTGACAATTCTCAAACCATTTATGAAATAATGCTTTTATGGAAACAAATGGCATTTACTTCCTCTTGTCTCACACATCTCATGAAGTAGTGGTATTGCTGGTAGCTGATTGTTCTCTTAGCTGTATTGCTACTGCTGGTTTATGTAGTGATGTGTACAAACAGGGTATTTCCTGGCAAGTGATTTACTTAAGGGGAAGAGGCTGAACTGAAAACACTTAAAATATATTTCAGAAAGTAATTTTTAAGTGAGGTTCTGGAGACAGGAGTTCTTGTGTAAGGACTGTAAAATGGAAATTTTTAAAGTAACCTGGGTTTCCATTTGATGGGTTTCCATCAAAAGCATGCAGCACTACACTGACAGCTCTATGCAGAAAGGGCAAAATAGCTTTGAAAAATCTGTATTTAGAACTCTGCTCCCCTGAGTATGCAGTCTTATTTATGAGTTGGCACTACAGATATTGAAAATAGAAAGACATTGAGAAAATAAATTACTTCTATTAGTTGTTTAGTCTTCCAATATGTTTTGTTTGAACAGTGAAATTAAAGCTAGCTAATAAATTGCTTACTAGCAAGATTTAAATAGAGTTCCTGCATAATTTTTGGATTCCAGCTGTTGAAAATGTTGTTCTGAAAATTGCTTCAAGATGACAGGTTCTGCAAAATGAAAGCTATTAAGGCTGAAAATTCAGATACTGGAGAAGCAATCTTACTCCAAATTTATGTCAGAAGATACATGCAAAATAACTTTGTCAGACTTTAGGAAAGTTTCTGGTTTATTTGGCTGCTTTATTTTGGAATATTTTTTTTTTCATTAAAACAGTTAAAAGCTGTTGAGTTTTTGATGAGATACCCTCTCTTTTCGGATGAGGGTGAAAGAGCAGAGGAGGTTGCTGTTCTGCTAAAGTTCTTTATTTCGTAGTTTCATAGTTTTCTGAAGGTAGAGATCAAAGGAGTTACATGATAAGGTCAGGCAGTAACAGCAGCAGGCAAACAGCAAGTAGAAGATAGCTTCTTCTTTCTCCCTAAATGTATAGAAATGTGGATTATATTTGTTAATTGACCAATAAAATTAACACACAATTCTAGTTTTTCTTTTCTAAATCTATTCTGGTCCCATTCTAACAACCGTAAATCTTACACAAGTTTTACAGAGGTATTACACAGACTTGCATATATAGTGTCTATCAGCTCTTATTGTTTATGTGAACACTCTATCTAAAAAATGTGAACAGTATAGTGCCATCTATGTTTTGTTTAAAGTAAAATTCTGTGAAAAGGTAACACTGCTGCAGTAAGAACTGTGTTTAACGTCTCTTTGCTGGAGCTTTTCAATGTTTAAAGCACTTAGCATATATTTCTACTAAAAGTTAAAAATCTTATGTTTCTATTTCACTTTGGTGTGATTTCATGTATCTCAGCTTATCCAAAGGTTTTAATTCAACCCCTGTGCTTTGGCTTTGCTCTGGGCATGGGTCCAGAGGAGTCCTTACTCCAACAAAAAACTTCTAAAAATATTTTAAACTGTTCATTCAAACAAACAAGTGAACAGACATACATTGTTTAGCCTGAAAGGTCCTATTCTATACATATTGGTAAATGCTCATATTGCAGTAGTTATGTCAGGCATATTTTTATTAAACAAAAAAATCTAAAACTTAGTTTGAATAAGCCAAATGGTTACTGGATCTTTTTCTGGTGCCCTCCACCACTTCCCTCAGACCATTTTCTCAGATTGGCACATTATTGAAGATAATGGGCTGAAGATAAGGTACAGGTGAAAATAAGTGAGTATTCAGTAATAAGAATGGTCATAGAACAGTTTGGGTTGGAAAGGACCTTTAAAGGCCATCTAGTCCAACCCCTCTTCAATGAGCAGGGATCTCCAACCAGATCAGGCTGCTGAGAGGCCCATCTGGCCCGACCTTGAATGGTCCTTGGAACGGGGCATCTAACACCTCTGGGCAACATGTTCAGTGTGTTTCACCACCCTCATTGTAAAAAACTTCCTGCTTATATCCAATATAAATCCACCCTTCTTCAGTTTAAAACCATTATCCCTTGTCCTATCTCAACAAGCCCTGCTAAAATGTTAATGCCCATCTTTTTTTAGGGCTGCTTCAAGTGCTGGAAGGCCTCAATTAGGTGTCTCTGGAGCCCTCTCTTCTCCAGGCTGAGCAGACCAATTCTCTCAGCCATCCCTCTAATCATCTGCATGGCCAAAATTTTCCTCTCCATCTCTCTCCACCCTCTCCTCTTCCCCTTCTCTTCACCCTCCCTCCTTCTCACTACCTGTCCCCCTGTTTACTCCAAGCTTCAACACAACTGCTTATTTCAAATACTAATGGCTTAATAATGAAATTCTAAATCCTCTGAATAAGCTATTTAGAAAATAAAGTGGAAAAAAACCAACTCAGGGTTAATCATGGACAACAAAGTCACCTGGAATTTTCCTCTGCTTCCCATCTGTATTCCCATGTGCTCCTTAGTAGTGCTCACGTAAATTCTGAAGAAATATCTGGCACTCTTTAAAATGGTAAAACTGGCAGAAATGGGTTAGAGAGAACATGCATATTTCCAGCACTAGAGGACCATGACAGTGAGCAAGCATTTCTGTAACTTGAAGACATGTTTGTATTATACCACTAACTTTGTTAACAGCAGTCATGATGTGTTTTGCAGTTGTAATGCAACGATTTCCTCATGCTTTACAAGAAAAATACACATTCAGTTCCAGAAAGATCCTGGCATTCTTAAACCATACTGGAAGTGCTTTTGCAAGCAACAATCTTCAAACTAGTACCCTGGGGTAACTAGAATTGCCTGTGTGGCATGTGGTAAACCCACCACAAATTCCTCCAGCTGGCTGCACAGGTGGTTGGTAGCCAGAAGGGATAATTGATAGCTCTTAAGTGGGGAGTCCTTTGGCAGAACTGGGTTTTGTGTGCCACGTGTAGAGTTGTGGGTCTGTGTTGCAGCATGCTCAACAGGTACAGTGCTCTTCATTCAGTCTGCTTCCTTGCTCAGTGTTTCTTCTTGCTTTATCAGTGTTTTTGTTTTCCACAAGAGTGCTATGGTCCTGTGTGCTCATGCTGAAGGGAATTTGTTGGATTTGATACACAGATGAGGTTTCAGAGTGTGGTGGTAGGAGCTATGAGGTGGGTATAGAAGATAAACCAAATACTAATTTCTGAGCTGAAGTGTAAAAATATTTGTCTTTAAGAAGGGTTGCTATTAGATGTAGTTACAAGAGGCAGACAAGGCTATTTTTTGTGTGACATAATAATTGAAGAGTAAGATAAAACTAGGTTAACAATGATTTGGAAGTAACAGTGATGAGATTGTCTGTGGCTGCTGACATCTTTCTGGGTTTTCTTTTGTTGAGGTTGGTTGGTTGGTTCTCTTTTTTTTTTTGTTTTTTTTTGTAGGTTGATGTTTTCTTGTTTGTTTTTTACTTTACTATTGTTTCTCAAAGGTAAATTTCTTNTTGGTTTGTTGAGGGTTGTTGGGTTTCTTTTTTTTTTTTGTTTTTTTTTGTAGGTTGATGTTTTCTTGTTTGTTTTTTACTTTACTATTGTTTCTCAAAGGTAAATTTCTTCCTGTTTTCTTTCTTTCTCTCTCCTAGCTCTGAAGGAAAGAGAGGGCAAGGGTCTCTTTTTCTTCCCTGCCCTTCCAGTCCCCATCTCTCGTTAAATATTACTTGTTCATTTACTTTTTGCTTTAGGAATTAGCATAGTAAAAAAAGAGGGAAGGACACTGGTGCCTGCAGTCCAACTGCACATGCAGCAACAACCAATAGTAGCATTCTTCTTTTTAAGGACTATTTTGGTTTTTTTTTTTTTTTTATATTTTCAAAAGTTAAGATTAAAAAGTAGAATGTTTTGTATAGTTTAAAGCTGTAATGAAGTAATTTAAAAATTATATGTCTCATCAGATATATTATCTGAGCTCACTGTAAGGACTGCCTCATTTCACAAACTTGTATCCATGTGAGCACTGAACTTTGCCTAGTTGTCACCTCTCTGTATTTTCAAGTGTCTCTCCTAAAAAGGAATATCTCCTTAGGACTTGTTTTTATAAAGTTAATAAAACTTTTTTTGACTTTAGAGGGTATAGATAGAGTCTCTGACTAGGTGACTATCAATTTTTCCCTGTCCCCCTCTTTAATTATTAATCAGGAATTTATAAAGCAGATGCTGACATCCTCAGCATGGACAGTAGGCCACTTCTCAAAGTGAGATAACTGTGTAGAAACACATCAATATCCATGAAAGCCAGTGGGTGTCTTCAGATAAGATAAGTCTGGGTTTGGGGTTTTTTTCTGGATACTTGGCATAATAGTAATGTCATGAGTTCACTAGTCATGTCTGTTTTTTTAATGCTGTCTGGATCCCAGGGTGAGAATTTCCCACTAATGTGAATTTCCTAATTTTTATTATTAAAGAAACAAATAATGGGGAACTTCCATTTGTACTTTACATAACAAAATGTTATCCTTTCAAGGAGATCCTATAAATATGTATGTTATATGTGTGTATCTGTTGTTCAGTGTAATCCTTCAAGAACTGGTCAGCACCAGGGAACTTCAGCAATTTTTTTTTCAGTGCTGCTTATATTTCGGAGGAACCAACATCAAACACTGAGGTTTATCTGGCCACTTCTACAGGGTGCAACACCAATTTCACACTTTCCCCTGAGGAGCTATACAAGGTGTAAATGACTTGTTGTCCTGGATCCAAAGTGATGTTTTTTGATGGCTCTGATTTTAATTAATTTTTGTCTTTTTTTGGCTCTCTCTCTCTTTTTTTGTATTTCTTGTTTACCTTCTGTCAAAGAGAATTGCAGATGTTTTGCATTCAGGAAACTGATGTACATTTGCCATTAAATTCATGGTAATTCTTTTATGCTCTCTTTTTGGTGGTGTAGTAACAAAATACAGTTTTTATGTTGCTGAACACCAGAAATGCACATTATGATACAGGGATTCAAGAGCAACTCTACCAGGTTTTAATTTTACTTGATTGTTTTTGTTGGTAGAGAGGAAAAATGAAAAACCAAAAATGAATGAAGGCAATAGCTTTTACTTTACAAAAGAAGATCTGGTCAAACAAAATTTTATTTTTGTTTGGAATGAAGGATCAGTTTCTGTGTCTGAAGAAGTTCTGCTCTTTGATAACCGAATAGGCTTTGAGCAAAGTTCTGTTGTTAACTTTGGAAGTTTTTTTCCCCTTCTAAATTTCATCCAAAAAAGCTTTTTTTTTTTACCACCTTCATATTAAAGAATTCATAAAATGTTTTTGTATACCATTTTCCTGGGTATATTCTTTCCTTCCTATTTTCTACTTGTGATCCAGCAAGATTATTTTAATTCTGATATGACGGCCCTTTCATGCACAAGGTTAGTTTCTGAATTGTATTTTAGCCAGACATTGTGTTACAAAGGTACATCATAAAAATCATGGGTGCTTGGGTATTATAAAATTGAGTCCTAATTACTCATACTAAAAATGCCTCAGATCTTAGAAAACGTACTGTGCAACACATGAGAGGGTGAAAAACTGAAAACCTTCATTTGATCAATTCTGGGGCAGTGCCCTCTGCTGCTTTTTCTAGAGAAATATCCTTTAAAAAACTGCATGTTTTGTAGCGTTTCTCACAGGCTGGACTTTTTAAAGCCTGTATTTTAATGGGCATTCCTGTTGTTTCAACCAGGAATTTGTTTTTTGCTAGCATGACTGAAATATTACAGAATAATGTAGAAATAACTTTTTGAAAAATGCTCAATCTAAACAAAATGGCAGTGCAATAGCACTAAAATTGCTCCTGCTAATTTAGTATAGTAAAAATAATGTAAACAAAAATCATGTATAGTAAAAATAATGTAAACAAAAAAAAATTGCTTTTTTGAGGTCTGGATTTGATCATTCCTGCAGGGAAATTTTGTATAAAATTCTAAGAACCTATCTTGAGTCTAACAAATAAAAGCAATATTGATGCAGTTCAATTTTGAAACCTCATTACGTCATGATTGTAATAATTTTAGTATTTTATTTGAATAAATTACATATTCTAAAGCGTCTTCCCTAGTCTAAAAACCAGATAGTTTAATTCAACCTTATGCAGTTTGTGTATTTACCAGCAGATGTCAGGCATTCACTTTACAAAACAATGGTGCTTGAAAAGTGTCCGTTTTCACAGTAGGATATATGAGATATTTGGATTTTAAATTTAGGTATATAATGCAGCTTTTTACCTATTAGACTTGTGAGATTTTAATTTAAAGGACTTTTCAGAGTGTTTAGTTTTAGACAGTGGTAGGCTTAATCTTAATGTGACAATCTTTTTTTTTAATATTTGACATATTTATGAATGCCATATATAATACAGTAAAAAAGAAGAGTCAATTATGTACAGGTGTACGCAAGCAACATCCTTGTATTTGTCTTCTCTAGACAGTAAGTGTCTGGTGACATTCAAGAGAATGCTGTTTAGTTTATCCCTGGGACTTGGCCCATCATCTGTTGCAAATGAACAAATCTTTACAGTTAAAATCTGTGACAGACTCGGGACTCTGGGCTGTTATTCTTGGCTCCTCTATAGATCTTTCATGGACCAAACATGAAGCTGCAGATGACAAAACTACCATGCAGAGTTTTAAAATATATAGGGAGTGATGGCTGGTTGTCTCACAAGCACTTTAAAACGTAATTCATTGCAAATGTAAGTCAAATTTTCCAACTTTGAATAGTATGGGTAGGGATTTCTGTAGGGAATGACAAGACTGGACAACATCATCTCCTTTCTGAAGTACACTCTTGTAGCAAATATATTTAAGGCACTTTTCAGTGCATTTATTACCCGCCTGTTACATGTTTCCTGTAGGAAACAAAATAAAAATATTTTATGTAAATATTTGGGCAGTGGAGCAGGAATAGCTGTCCTTTGAAGTGGGGTGGTATTTCTATACAGATAACCGCAGTGACCCTGTTCTTTAAGGTAAATGTCTGTGTTCTGAGCATCTACCCCTGCTAAGTGGGAACAGCTGCTTCCCAAGGAGACAAGATACAAGTCAGTTGCTAGTGCTGCAGCAACAGGAGCCTCAGAGCAGCCATGGTTAAAAACAACAGAAAGCATGAGCATGAAACGAGAATTGCTGCTTCTGCAGTTCCCACTGTATTAGAAACAACCAGCCATTTTTATCCTCTCCCTACCAACTTTAGCCACTAAAAATAAAAAGGACCAAAATAACTGCTGTAAGAAAATATTCTATTCTGTATATATGAGAAAGAAAGAAGGAGTACTACATTTATCAGGGACTTTCATACCTTTTCCAGAATGTTGTGGAGTTTTCTCTCATGCACAAGTACTGGGAGAGTATTTTTGATCAAAAACTAAATGGAAAGACAAAGATGATATCTGCTATGAATAGGAATCAATAGTGTTCATAAACCACTTTGAAAGTGACACAGGTTGAAAGTGCCCAGATAAGATATGAAGGAGGATGACTTAAGAGACTTGGAAGAAAATGTCACACACTTCTTCCACCTTTAATGCCCTGTCTCAAGAGTTGGTGACAAGTACCTCAGAAGATCTTACTGATCCAACAGTTTTCTGTGAATGAATAGCATGTAACTGCTCCTTCATTCAGGCAGAGAGAACCAATTACTGTCTGCTCATCACTGGACTTAGCAGCCTGGGCTGGTCAGCGTTACTTTCTTGCCCGTGGTTGGGTTTCCATTCCTCTCATTTGGACCTCATTCATTCAGTTTTGAACTGCAAGAAATTCAATTAAATGGTCGCCTTCAGTGTCTAGGTCCAAAGCCTGAAAACAACTCAGGGCATCCAAACTTGCTGACACAGGCGCAAAATAACTTCCGGGGAGTAGCGATATTTCTAAGATTGTTTGGAATAATTTCAAAGATTGTTTGGTGTAATACACTAACAGGCAGGTAAAATTAACCCTGTCAACCAATTCTTTGTGTAAACTCTGATAGGCTCTCTGGAAGTGTCCTCTTCCAGATTTTTAGCTATAAACCTGTCATGAGAGTGGCCAGAGGCAGTGCAGTGCAATCTCCCCAGGGCTGGGGTGCACTCCACAGGGCTTGTAAAGCTGAAGGGGGGGACCCTGCCAAGGTTGTTGTCAGTTTGGGGTTTGACTGTGTTTCTCTAGAGCATTTATTGCTTTAGCAGGATGGTGCTGGAGCATCTTGTGCCTGTTCCAGGAGATTTGCAGTTAGGTGAGGCTGTGACACCCTGGTTCATCTGACCTTCTGGGGTGAACTTCTGCTTGAGAGAAGGCTGTGCCCCAACAGTGCCTGTATATTTCTGATCTTCAGCACAAGCCCATTAGTTTTTGGCTTAATTCTGGCTTAATTTAGGCTCTCAGTTCTTATGCTTATTGTTTTGAAAGTACCTGGTATTGATTAAGGTCATGTCATGTAAGATGTGCACCAGGAGAAGGTTCAATCTTAAGTGTACAACCAGTAAAAATGCATATGATTACCCCGAGAACTAACAGCAAGGTCTGAAACCTTCCACTTCCTCCTAATATAAAAGTCTTTTCCATTAGTAATATTAAAAGGTACCAACCAGACTGCTGAAGAGCTAATCATGAAAGTGCAAACACACAGTGAGAAATATTCTAAAATCAATCAAGTAATAAAATTTCCTTTTCTATTAAACTACATTAATGATTTGGATAATCTTTTATTAACACTAAGCTAATACACTGAGTGAAATTTCGTTAGGGAAAAGTGATTGAGAATAGTTTATCAGCAGAAAACGCCCTCACAATGTGCCACTAGATGGCAATGTTACACATGGCACAGGGGGTCTTGTTAAACTGTACAAGCAAGTTTTTAACATCGAGAGAAAGAAGGTTTTTGAGGCAGTTTTCGTGGATAAAAGTGCAGCAAACAAGAAGCTAGATAGTAATATCACAGGGCTGTTTCCTAAAAACCATATACTTATAATCTTGAAAGGAGAGAAATTATAATATTTGTGGTTAATTGTGTTTGAAGGCCTCAGTAGCTATGGTGAAACAGAAATTGTACAGGCTATCTGTTTAGTCAGAGTTTGTGTCATAGTGCTCCTTCATGAAAAGGCAACGGGAAATTTCTTGGCATCTCCTGTCCTCCTTGGTGACTGAGTAACGCTAAGTTTAGGCTATGACTTGCTAAAGCTTGCACATCTTTAGTGAAACTAGACTATTCCACTTATTTTTGTGGGGGTTTTTTATGTTTGTTTGGTGGGGGTTTGTTTGGTTTTTAACTTTCAGTCCCAATATTAAGAGAGACCAAATAACTGGGGGAACTTGTTGCAGGAAAGCAGCACTTGGCAGAACCTGATGTGACAGTACCACACTCATGTCATTCCCAGAAATTCCACCGGTATCAAAGGGAGTTCCAAGGGCATAACACACGAAGGGCCCACAACACAAAGCTTGCATGCAATGACTTATAGAGGGGAAATGAAGCTTTTCAGTCTCCTTCACTTATCCCAGTGTGCCTGGCTATTGCACAACAGATGGGGTCGAGTGACCTCTTAATGTACATACAGACTAGTGCCCATTAATCTTGAAAGGAGGTAAGATTTCATGGTATGTAAGGACTTTCTATTTTTTTCCCTTGTGCTGAAATACAGAGATGCTATGGGGAAATGAAGCTTTGATGATGCATTGCCTTTACACAAATGGCATATTATTTTAAGATTAAAATCACATCCCCCCTCCTTTTTACTGTAATGGATCGTAAAACAAAGTTGCACAAGATGGATGCATTTCATTTGGTCTTAAGGAGTTGCGTGGCTCCAAAGTTGAAATCAGTTCTTATTAAATAAGGAAATAAATTTCTTCTTTTCTACCCACAACTCTAAAAGCCAGCAACTAGAATTAAATGTTAACTTTTTGTTGTCAGGATATTTAAAAATCTGTTGCAATAGTTTTCTCAGTCTTTCTTACCGATGGGTATGTTTCCATTACTGTTGTTCATTCATGAGAACAAGGGAAGTGATGCAGGATGAGCTGGTGAGAAAATTTAAAGGAAACAATAGTAATGACTCACAACTGAAGTCTGTGCTTTAGAAATTCCCACCTTTCAAAGAAGGTCTGCTAAAGAAAACCCAAAGTAATGTTCTAGCCAAGTCAAAATTATATTGAAGAAACACGATGGCATGCAAAGTATTGTTTTCAGAGAGACAGTCCAATCTGCTTCCACTTTTGATCTGGACTTTTTTTGGTTTAAGGGCATGCTAAAAGCTGCTTGCCCAACCCATTGTCTTCAGAGACTACCCTTTCTTTGAAGACTTACAGGAGCTGAATTCTGCCAAGAGCTGACTTCTTTATCTGGCATTCTCCCTTCTTTGGAGATGTCTTATTGAAGTGTTTAGCAGAATATATTTAATACTTCAAAAGTATTAAAAACACTACTATTAAAAAACACTAAGGTTTAATACTGCAAATTCTGAAGTCTTTCAAATGTTAAATTCAGTGTAACAATGTATGAAAACCAGCAGTAAAACAGCAACACAGTAACAAAAAGAGGACTGTGGATAGCTATGAGATAAACTACAGAGATTTGATGAATTTTATGGCTTAATTTTAATGCACTTTACACGTTTGCAATGAAGGAGTGATGTTTTCAAACTTCACTCCGAGTTCTTCAGTAAAGGTTCTTTTCCTAGCAAGTGTGCACACCCCACTGAAGTTTCTTCAATGATCTTTGTGACTATGCTTGGGATCAAATGAAGTCACATGCCACACGTGCATGATTTTACCATGTGAGAAACATGAATACTGGTTCTGATGTGGTGGAAAATTGAGTAAAATTTTATCTTGGGGAAATTGAGTACAGTATAGTAAGATTTTTATCTGCTGCTGGTATGTGTCTCTGCATATGGCTTCTGTTACATGACTGCTGAAAAGAGTTATTTTCTCATGAATGCTTGTAGCTGTCATGTTAAAGGAGTTTGTTTATCTGGGAGCTGAAGTTAAAATTACAGAAGTTGTATTTTTAGTGCTGATTTGATGTGTATATAGCACAGAGAACACTAATAGGCTAAAGTTGTCTGTTAATCCACTAAACAGAAGACATACTGTGCCATATACAGTCATTTTCATGTTAATTTATCAGTGCTCCTTAACTGCATCTGGCAAACTCTTTAAACTGTCATCTGGAAGAGTTGTTTCTAAATGTATATGTGTTCTTTTTATTTTTACAGTAAAAATATATTAAGCCCTTTTTTTATGAGTATAGTAATGTTACCAAGTTACCAGATATTTTAGTGATTGTCTACTAGAAAATCTTTTCAAGACCTTGGAATGTGTTAGGGTGAGCAATATAATAAAAGCACAAACAAAAACCATGGACAGATGAAGTGAAATACAAAATGCAATATACTTGAATTCTCAGAGTAATGTTGCCTAAATATATGGACATGCCATAATAATATATGAAGTCCCCAAAATGAGATCTTTGAAAGAGTAGCTATATGGATGACTTCTGTGAACGTTTCAATTCTGCATATCAGTATGCTCTTGAGTTTTTTAGTTTTTACATTCTGATATGTATGCCCCTTTCTTTACAATTTCTTTTCCCTGCCCACCCCTGATAGTTAGTACTATATGTCAAATTCTCCGAACAAATACCGAAACTCAATTCAGTGGATCAGTGCTTTGAAGAGGTGGTACAACAACCTCCAAACAGGGACATTAATATCTTCCCATCTTTCCCTCCTTTTCATTTGAAATTCTCATTATGAGAGGGACATGAATGTGGAAAGAAAGTATGACTATAATTTTTCTTAATTCTGCATTACACAAATGAAATAAGAATGGAGATAAGTTGAATTTTATTCTTTTTCACATGGAGGGAGAAAGTTTCCTTTTCTTTTGTAAGTGAACTGCCCTCAAGGGTGACCTAGTGTTTATTTTTAAAGATGATGTACTTCCATTTCCATTCCTCTGTGCCACATGTGATATTGTGCAGCTATCCTTATCAAACAGCCTTTTTTGCCAAGCTTTTTTGTCTGGTCATATTTTACTGATAAATTATTTAAGTAATCAAATTATTTTTACTTTCTGCTTGACCATAACTTGCTGCTGAGAGTTGTTCTTTCTCAAAAATAAATTTTCTCTTTTTCAAAAGCGTCACTTATACGCTACCTTCTTTTCTGCTGCTCTTCCTTAACCTGTAGTACAAACCTTTCTGGTTTATCCCTATAGAAGCAGTATCATGTTTTCAGTTCTCCCTCAGTAGTCCAGGGTGTAAAGCCAGCCTGCTGCTACAGCAGCTTGCTTGGCAGCTCCTCTGTGCTCCTCACCGTGCCTGTCTTTTCAGAAAGATTAATCAGTAGTGGATCTGAAGGCTGCATTGAGCCTCTGATACATGTGGATGTAATTAAATAGCATGAAAGGTGATCTAGGGCAATGTACTTTTGTAGTGTAAATAACTTGGGATGGAACTTCATTATAGAGCTAGGTGTTAAGCTGCTAATGAAGCTACTTATTGCCTGTATCAGGCGGTATTGGTAAGATGACTGTGTTTCAAATGAGATGAACGATGCTGTCATGGCCTAAAAACTAACCTCTGCAGCAACAATTCCTTTCGAGCCTTCCCTCTACTCTACCAATAGATTACTTTGTGCTGATGTGCTTGTCCTGCTGCTTCTTCTGGATCCAGCTCAGGGATCTCTATGCTGTATAATACTCTACACTATATACATATCATTCAACAGAATGATAAACCTTGTGAGGTTTTTCTGTGAAACTGAGCTAAATATACAGCTGTAAAAAGCAATAGGCTAATCTGAATCAAAAAGTAAAGCGGGTAGAAACTCTTTAAAGGGAATATATAAACATGGAAACCGGTACTCTGTTTCTGAATTACTGATTTTTCTCTGTGGTTTCAGACCAGCTATTTATTTAGTATCTTTATTTACTCATCTGTGAAAGAAGGCTGATAATTATTTACCTCAATGGAAGTTTTAATGGTTCATTAGTTTGTTTTCGAAGAGCTCCATGACAGCAGAGGCAGACCAACATTACACGCACATACAAATTTCCAGTGACCAGGACCTAGCAGCTCAGTTATGTTGATCTCTGCCTAAACAGCTGTATCCACTTCTTCAGCAGCAAAGCCAGGGGTGGCTTTGAGTTGTCCTATCTCTTTTCCCCATGCCTGCCTTAGATTTTTATATTTATATGTATTTTTGCTCCGTGTAACCTGTTCTATGGTGTCCTTTATGAGAGTTCCTGAAAACCTAACTGAAAAGAACAGGTATATAGACTTATGATCATTTTAAGACAGTGGTCCTGAGTGAATTTCTAAATTGTCTAAAGGAGAGTTTAGAAAGCTTATGATTCAGGTTTTGTAGGAAAAACATGGAAGTCCAATCTGCTTGCAGAGAGGAGACAACTACCAGCGCTGGTAAAAAGAAGGAAAAATGGGGAGGTGCAAACAACAGAATAATAATACTAGAGTTGCTACTTTCTAGCAAAAGGGAACAGAAATCACAAAAGAGCTAGATAAGGCCTGTTTTTCTGACAATGTATATGAAAATATAAGCTGTGTTTTATTAGCAAACTGGGCCCTGTTTGCCTGGTGCTTGGAAATGCGGTTTTTGCAGGTAGGACATATAAGTTCTATCTGTACATGTCTTACAACAGCCCATTCCTTGTTTGTCAGACATTAGCAAAAGCTTTGAGGCTACTAAATTAAAGTTGCATTTGCTTGCCAAACAATGGACATGCTTCATATGTCAAAAGACACAAAGTTTTACAAGACCTGAAATAAAGTAAGGCTTTGTGCATTTTTGGTATATATTGTGTTGGTGGTGGTTTGTTTTGGGGGTTTTTTTACAACCAGAAATATAACTAAGAAAGTAACTACTGATTATTATCCACAAATAAAGCTGGCAGTGTCAGAAAGATATTTTTTTAACTAAACATATTTAGTTTTGCCCATAAATTGACAAAAGATGTCTCATGGAGTTAGATATGCCTCTTGATAAACATCAACTCTCACAGTAAGAAATAAATCATGAGAAATACAACACTGATTAAACTGTGGTAACAAAGTGAAGATTATTTGAGATAAATAAGAGAAATTACTACTCACTGCTGATGTAATGGACCACCTACCTAGCTGTCCCTTAAAGATTATTTAATGAAATGGCTGCGGTTACAAACAATTTAAAAGCTGCTGAAATGTTTGTATACAAAGGGAAATGTTTTAATTTAATTGTTCAGTTCGATTTAAGCAGCCCTTAGGTTATTCCAGACACGAGAAAGATGTGAATTAGTGTTACAAATTCTTGCAAACAAGGCTGCTTTGGCTTTTCGTATAAAAGCTAAAAACAAATGTTCTCTTGTTCTTCAGTAATCTTTAACCCAATTGCTTAGGTAATAAGAAATAAAGTCCCATCCTCCTCCACCCTTTTTTTTTCCCTTTGGGTTTAAGGTCTTAGCATTCCAAAATGGGAGAAAAGAATTGTTCAGCTCTGTCTCTCTAGACATGGATCTTCCGTGTATTTTTTCACCTCTGAAACATTTGTAATCTATTTGTGTCCTCTTCATAGTGGTAACATGAAAAATAGGTAAAAAATATACAAATCCTGTTTTACAAAAATTTGCAAAACAATATCCCAAGCTTTCTATTGACAATGTTTTCCCATGGCACCCAAGTTTATATTATTTTCAGCAACAAATCTCTGTCTGATAAATCTATGGAATAGATTTAGGATATTGTCTGCCACTTACTATATCTGAAAATAGGAGGAGTCTGTAGTGACAATGTGCGTATTTGAAATAATGGAATGTATTCTGGTTAAAAAGTAAATGGCTACTGTTTTTTAACTGTAAGACATTCTTAATTAGTCATCTCCTCTGTAAAGCCAAATCCTAGCTTTCTTTATGTATGCAAGTGTTATTCTTTTAGCCTTCTTATAAGCATAATATAAAGTTATTTTCCCTTGATAGTCCAACTTTTAGAAATAATTCTGTCAGAGCTCTTCTTTTCCTTATGCTGCTGAAATCTCTGTAAGTTCAAAGTCAATGATGCTTTAGAGATGTTTCAACTGGAAGCTACTTCCCAGAACTATTTTCAGAACAAGGGCTGTGTTCATGAATGAGATGAATAACATTTGCTTGAGTTCAGGGGGGCCCAAGTACTTGAAAGAGAGATCTATGGGTAGTTACTACACAAAAGCATATATTAGCCATGGCATAAAGTTTGAGATGAAAAAAGTTAAGGGATTCCTCCTTGCACAACATCATATATACTCGCACAGTTCTTGCTTTTTCCATTGTTGGTTATCAAGGTGCCTGCCTGCAGGAACTCATGTTTTCATCCAATATTGCTTTTCTGGTTTGCCATTTATGTTCTCATTCACCTTTTTGTTTATATTTCTTTGTGTAATTACTTAAGAATTTAGCACAACCATAAAAATAGAAAATACAGCAAACTATGGCAAAATACATACTTTGCACATAATTGCATATTTTAGTATGTAAAATTCAAATTGGGGTCATGTTTGCTACTCATCCTTCCTGCTGGCTTCTCAGTGAGTGGGTGCTAGGTACCCTGAAATTGTCCTTTGGATGTCACACTGCTCCTCCACTTTGTGCCTGGGTTCCTCAGCCTTCCCCAACTAGTTCAGAAAGTATGTTACTATCCTAAAAGTGGGGATGAGTGGCTTTTTAACAATGGTCCTCCACTGCTGCTTTCCTTACAAGATGCATTTTACTAAAAGTAGGTATTGCTGCATATTTAGCACACATGTGATGTGCAGATATATGAAAAAGCATGTGTTAAAGCACTTGTGTTGTTGTGTCCTGTACATACAATACTAGTAATGGATCAGTTCTATATGTATATTGAATGTTGAGGTAAAACCAGTGCTTTTATACTTGGAAAATGTTTTACAGGTGTTTCAACTGCTTTATGAAATTTGAATTGTGATACACTCATTTCATTAAACTTTGGAAAAGGGTTTTATTACTTTTAAATAACTCTAGTTTCATATTAAGCTGTTTTTTTACAAACAGGTGCAGTCAATTATGTTTATGATAGGAGTCAAGACTGAGCACTCTTCAGTTGCAGGTCAAGTTAGTGCATGTGAAATGCAGTTTTGGGCATCATTACTGTTGGGATTTGTTTCAGATCTTTAGGCAATTAAATACTTAAGATCTCCTTTTTTTAAAAATCCAGCCTCATTCTGTTGAATGGGAAACTACATATAAAATCATCTGGATTTCAGGTGGTGTTAGGTATGTCAAATATTTACATCTTAAAAAACACCCCCAGATATTCTTGTTTATTTGTTTTTGTAATCAAGTAAGTTAGGGTAGTAGGACCTAGATTTACTTCAGATTTACTCCCTGCAAGCTCCTTATCTGGTTATGATTTATAAGCTGAGCCCTGAAAAACACTTCAGCAATGCAAAGTAGCACCATTCAGTACTGGAGACCGTGAGTGTATGGGTAAAATACTTTTTTTAATCACTTGAAAGTACGTTTAAAGACTTCCATGACTCAGATACTTGTTGGCATTGGGTTTGCTGTTTGGTAGGATTTACAGGAAGTGGTTGTGGCTTATTTTTTGTTATTCATATAAGCCATGTCCTTTCCTTATGTTAGATATGTTGAGGGTCACTTCTATACCGAATAATTACAGATAATAGTGGATCAAATGGTTGAACTCGGTTTTAATTTTTATGCCCATGCATTATACACTGGGATAAAAATCCCATGGTCACATTCTGTGTGCTTATTATAGAAAGAATTCTCTTTGTTACAGCAGTCAAATCTTAGTTTTAAAAAGCAAACTTTAGTTATGGAATTAACCTTAATGTTAGGAGATCTATAACATCTTCATGGCCCAAAGCATCTCTCAGAGTAGCAGAAAAGGAATTTTTTTCTGTTCCTCATTTTCTCTTTTGAGCTCTTAGGCAGGTTGTGTTTCAGAGCTGAGAGGACCCCCTGAAGATCTTTTCATCCTGAAAAGATTATATCAAAGATTTACACAAAGCAAAAACATTGTCTTTCTTCTGGCCCTAAAACTTTCTCTGTAGATAGCTTTTGAATAAAACTATTAACATATAAAATTGACATTGATGAACAGAAAACTGACTAGTACTTGCATGATTACTTGTTTACTTTATATTTCTTGTGCATTTTTTTTTCAATTGTAGCTAGGGATCTAACATTGCAGCTATTTTTTGTTACAATTTGTCTAGCTGAATGTGTTTATCTCTCTTGTAACTTTTCAGCTTCACTTAAATGGGCTGTATTTCATAACGAATCAAATTTATCTGTTGTTATATTTATTTCTGAAATACTCAAAAGTTTACAGTTGAGCAGAAAATTTCATAAGCTAGAGTTTCCATGTTTGTTACCCAGTATTTGTATCAAAAATCAAGCTGTATAACTAAAACTTTAACTGGCCTAAAAATGAGGGACAACAGGCTTCATTATTTCAGACTTGAGACAGTATGAAACTGCTGCCAGAAACCTTTAGAGTTAAATTGCTGGTCTTTCATCAGGAAGATGTGTATTCCAGACTTTTGAAATAGCTATGAAATCCATCTGTCTGACCACCTAAGCCTTTGCAAATCTTAATGTGGAAACATTTAATTCCAGTTTGTTTCCTGAGGTGACCTCAAACTTTTGGTGGTAACCTGCTCAATGACTGCCAGGAAGTGTTTAGGAGATGGTTGGGTGTACAAAGATTTCCCTTGACACAGCACTGAGCCTTTCTTTTAAGTCTTTTATGAAATTTGTTATACAAACATGACATAACTATCAGTCACTTGTTTTCATTACTAAAGAAAACAGAAGTGGCCAGAGTTTGAAGTTGATGTAATTTACTGTTGCTATGCAGTTTGACAAATGAATGGATGGAGGTGAGGAAAAAAGACTACTAATTGAAGATACTTTCTTTTTAAAATTATTTTCCTTCATTTTATTTTCTAAAGTTAATCTTCTAGTCCTACATTTAAGATAGTTTGGGAACCTGAATGAAGTTTGGGTTTGTAGAAAAAACTCTTTATGTTTGTTACTGAAATTATTGCTAAATCTACAGACCTTCATATAAACTGAGACAACTCACAAGGCATTCTACGCTTTGGGACCGGCTCTTGTGAACACGAAAACCCAGACCACTCTTTGGGATCGGAGTACTGAGAGTGCATCATCAGAAAATGGAGATACTCAGCACTACTTTACTAGAGAGTTCTAAAGATATTTACTAATAAAATTTACCTTCTTCCCACCCAATGCAAAAATCCAGATCTGTCAGTTTTATTTCCCTCCCCAAATAAATCATAAATTTCTTATTAAAAACAGAACAACAACAACAAAGGTAGAATTCTTCCTTTAAAATTTCAATCTAAAATCTCCTATTTTCAGTTCGCACCCAATTTTGATCAAAATTTCAGTTAAAGTAAAACAAAAGTATGACTAAATTGGAATATTTATTTTCATTAATTTTTATTATTTTGAATTTTGCTGTTAATTTGTAAAAGGAAGATACTTTGGGATAAGAAGTTCTTCCACAGAGAGAAAAATTTCTTGTTAGCTTCAGTCTAAATTGGGCAACAATTCTTAATGGGTAGGCCTTAAGTATTAGAGTATTGGAATCAGGAACTCATTTTCTGTATCTTGGCACTTCGCAGTAGTTGGGAACATATATACCCGGTCATGGTCTTGCAAGATTTTGGGGCCAATTAACAGCTGTCCAATTTTAGAACTTCAGGATCAATGCACAAGTTTAAAGGGCACCCGAAAAACACTCTTGAATATGGTTGTGTGAATTGCTGAATTCTCACAGACCACAGTTTGGAAGCTGCCTCTAAATATAGTGTCCATTGTTTCTCCTTGCATAGGAGGATGTGAAATAGGCAGAGAAAAACTGAAATCTCTGAAATTTATCTACCTGTAAAATGGCTTAATGACATTTCCTTCCTTTTCTTTAAAGTATTTTGAGATCCCTTGGTGAAAAATGATGTATAAGAACAGAATAGTAGTGTTTCTTGGTACTTCTCTTGTAAAGAAATCTAATGTATTTTGCTCAAGTTGTATTAGCTTCAAACTCTCACTGCAAAGGATAATCAAGATAAAAGAAACAGAAACATCAGTTTTTTGTTACAAGTTATTGCTCAGACCTCTCTCTTTGTAATGATAATCACAAAACCATGGGTTAAATATGATTTTCTAGCAAGAGTCAAAATGATAAATACCATGATTTAGAAGATTATTGCATTTATGGTCTAGTGTGAGTTGAATTTCTTTCCAGAAGGCATGGGGTGCTTTATAGCTAGCAGAATTTTACAAAGTCTAGTAATGCTGTAATGTGTTATTTTTTGAATGCAAGATTTGGTGCTTGACTCTGTTCCATTCTTTTTTGAGTCAGCTGGGAGTGAAGCAGATAACCAGCTCAGGATTTACTGCTTTATTTAAGAAGCCATTGGTTTTTATAATTACTCTAATATTTAAATATGTTTGCATAGTTGCCCTAACATGTATTGATAGGACTAATCTTCTGAGTGATAACTTCAATCTCATTTACTAGTAGAATGAGCACTCCAAGAGTATGTACCTTACAGTGTAGTTAGGAATCAGGATTATTTATTCATGTACTGTACCTGTGAAGAGACTTTTTTTAAATATGCCTGTTAAGACCTGAAAAGCCCTGACTTGGGTTTACAATTAGTTCACATGCTTATGAGAATGGTGGAAACGAAATGTGTTACTTTTGATATATTTTGATTTTTTACAGCTTTTATAGATGGCAAACATATATAAGTAATACCTGCATCATTAAAACTGCTAAAAATTATATTTTATTGGGGGCTGGGCTATATGATCTCCAGAGGTTCCTTTCAGCCTAAACAATCCTGTGATTCTTGTGTCTTAGCACCTTGCTGTGTTGGTACAATAATAAAATATGTCATCTTCAAGTTGTGGGATCCCTGAGTAATTCAAGGGTAAGGAGAACTCAGGAGGCCCAAGGCAGGGCCGCCTCTGACTTTAGGTCAGGTGCCTTCAGGGTGACCATGGGAGGGCAGGTCCTCTCCGGCCAGGGACACCAGCAGGGTGGTGGGGCAGGACTGTGGAAAGAGGACGCTGTCTGGGCCAGGACCTGCCATCCTGCATGGCTCAGTGTCAGCAGTCACTGCACAGGCCCAGCCCAAAGTGGCTGCTGAAGGCTGGGAATGGCCTGTCACAGCTTTTCCTCAGCTGTACTTTGTCATCTGCCCCACATCAGCAGCCAGATTGGGGTCCTCAGCTGGCCCATCTTGTGCTACTTTCAAGAAGGCTCCACATCCTTGGCACACAAGGTGGCACTCCTTGTTTGTATCTGTGTGACACTGGCTTGTTTCAAGTGTCCATTCTTCACAAGTATCTTTTAAAATAAGCTCTTTAGGCTACAAGGTATTGCCAAGGCATAAATACCTTTCCTGTCTACACTGAAGATGCTATTTAATATGGTGTTCTGAACTTTTAAATAGTGCTTACAGTTCAGTCGACAGTACCTGATCCCAAATTCAGTTTTCCTTTTACAAAATGGTGCAAGCTTGTTTGTATTTGGGCTGATTTGCTTTAAATGAAAACTGAAATTTGCGGTTTAAGCTAAAATTACATGCACAATACTTTCTCTCTCTGGCTGGTTGAGCTGTCTAGTTTGGACTACAATATTCTAAATCTTTTTTTTATTGTAACGGATACAGACTCCTTTGAAGCACATCACGTTCTTGTGGCTGAAGTGAAAATTGTATAGTTACTCCAAGAGATTTCTGTTTCCTGTTTCTGTTGGTGTACTTACTGTGAATTTTAAATTCAAGTTGGGTTTAGAAATTAGTTACTGTAAGGGACCTTGTCTATCCCACAGTCTTTCTTAATCTCTTCCCTTATGACACCTGCCACTTTGTCACCCTGAAGAGATGGGGGATGACTTGTGATCTGAAGCTGTGTGCAAGACAGTTGTTCTTCCACTTATTTGGCTACTTTGTAGCCTATATCAGTCCTATACTCTATTGAACGTCAATTCCCTCTTTGCTGCTGCTAGATGTTACTATGATTAGAACTACTGGTGAGTCATGGAGGCTCACCACAAAGGAAGGAGGTTGATATGGTGATGCCAAAGCCAAGCAAAAATCTAGCCAATAAAAATTCTTAAAATCTTTTGTGCATGTGCCAAAGAAATAAGTTGTTAGAAACCCTCGCAGTGGTCTTAACAGTGACTTGCAATCAGAGCAAGGTGAGATGGTTATTAGGGGCAGAACTGCAATCCTTACTCAGAGGCTCTTGATTGAAACTGCTAATTGCATCAGCTCTTCCCCCTGCATACCTAGTGCATGTTAAAGGAAGTCATGGAAGAATCTTGAAACTTCTGATAGTGCCACGCAGCAACTGATGAAGGAAACGATGTGGTCTGTGTTTTGCTTTTAGAGACTTGAAGGTATGCAAGCACATCAACATCAGGAGATTTCTCTGAAAGTACTGTAAAGTCCTCTCTGCCACATACTTTACTTCATGCAGCCATGAACCTGTGCAGGAGCAAAGATGTAGTTTTGGTTTGTAGACTCATGAAATATATTGATGATACCTGTGTCATCGGTGTCTGCAACATGATTCTCAAATACATTGTCCATGTATTTGAATTATTTTCTGGAAAACTTTCAGAAGAGACTATGATTGCAGTTGTTCCTATCTTTGGCATTAAATAATTTATTTGCATAACGTGTTATCTATCAGTGAAAATTTGCATTATTTTCTAATTTTTTCCATAATTTTACCTGGAAAATTGATGATCAAGTAGCCTGGCCCTCTAAACATGGCATGCCTGTGTTTTTAGGTGGGTCTTCTCTATGCACCTGTTCTTCAGCGAATTTTTGTGTCTTGAATAAAAAACTATTTCATTACCTTTTTTCCAAAGCAAGTAAATGAAAAACGTTTTCATTTCTCATTCAGACTGATTATATTTTCTGTTTATACTAACTCTTTACATCTAGAGAAGGCTAATGCTGTCATGTATACGCCACCAAGAGCAAGCAGAAGAAAATTAGACTGCAAAGGAAAATTTCCAGGACTAAGTTGCCAAATACATGTTAGTGTTGGGAAAAATGTGTGAAAATGACAGCATCTGATCAGGGCTTTAGTTTTCACTTGGATTTGTGAGGCTGAAGTTTAACATTCTTTGCTATATTTCTTTTAAACTAGTTTTAAATGTATTTGCTGTTAAGATCTTTCTTTTAAAAAAAATCTTTGGTTTAGGATTTGTAAAATCATTTTCAGAATCTTCATCCTGCAGATCAAGATTACTGCTTTTTAAAAAACAATTGAACAAACAGTAGCGGAGTGCAATTTGTCTGAATGCTTACAATTCACGATGTTAATGTTACTAACTTTTGCAGTACTGGAGTATTAACTTTTTTGAATTTATATTTTTAAATTTTATTTTATTTTACCTGTAAAGTATATATTTGTTATGGAAAACCTTTCCTAAAAATAATAATCATAAACATCTTTAAGATATCTAAGACAGTTCTAAAAATTTTTGTACAAGCAAAGCTTACTGATCCTTTTTATGGCTGCAACAGAAGAATATGATTTGACCATATGCTTACAACTGATAAGAACAAATATTTCAGATATATTTTTCTTTTAATATCTGTAGTTTTTCTGTTCAAAGTACTACTTCCCACAGAAAAGTACACTTTCTCATGCTTGCTTAATCACTTTAATAAAGTTAAGGTGCAGCCTTCAGTGATTAGCATGGTATTTCTCGTTTCCTAGAGACCAAGTGCTAAGTCTATTAGACATTTCCTGCTATTCTTTTGAATTGTAAATACTATTCTTGCAAATTGAAAAGGCCAGTGTAGGGAGATATTCATGCAATTTCCTATCTATTAAAGATGTAGATTTGAGAATGGAGAAATAATAAAATGCAGTTTTTCATAGAAATTAAGGCACACTAAAGATGGAATTCACTCTTGAGCATTCACAGGAATCAAATATTTGAAAGGCCAGCACCAATTATTTTCCTTTTCTCATCTTCTGTTTGAAGAAAATATCAGTGTGTAACTAAAGCAAATGGTGAAGTCCTGATCTCTGTGATACTGGAGGAAAGTTTGTACTAACCCTTTTTAGCATCAGTGAAATTATTCAGTGGCATCAGTGAGCTCAGAATTTGGCCTCCTGCTTTATCTTTTTAGAAAGTGCTTCAGTATACAAATGCAGATGTTGTAATTCTTAAATTAAGCTATTTGGCTTGCATTTGGAATAGCAGCCAGTAGGAACACCGAGCTTACAATATACACTGAGCAATGTACACTGTTTGTAAGAATTCATGTTTATAGGCGGATACAGCTGATTTTGGGGCAGGAGAGAATGGATGAAAAGGAGGAGGAGGTGGAAAAAAAGAAAACCGTTCAGGGAGGCAGTGAGGTGGGAGAATGAAATCACACAATCTGCTGAATGTTAGCACACTGTGTCAGCCTGAAGAGGAAGAGGACCACCCATGGGGAGAACAAGTGAGCCTAACCTTTTCTTAAAATTCTGGCTGCCTTTGAAATGCACCATTCTATAAAGCAGCTGCACCAAAAAGTTTTAACCAGACTCAAGAGCAGGTGTAAACTTCATGTTATCCAGACTTCAAATGCATCCTGTCAGCTGTGTTTGTATATGTTGATCTAGAACACAACATGCATTTGACTTGGTTAAACTTTGCTGGCATAAGAGAGCTCAGGCTTGCAAGGTCCTCCTGCATTTCAGCTGTGTTATTTCTTTCCTTAAGGGTTCTGACAGGAAAGAATGGAATTTCATTACAGCTTAGATTGTGCAGAAATAGTTTCTGAATGTAGCAATATTTTCTGAATTTACCTGCTTCTTGAACATGGAGCCCCAGATGCTTTGACATGAATGTTTACAACATCTGGTGTGATTTTTTTTTTCTTTTCCTTTTGTCTGGCTTGACTTTTTAAAGTCACTCCCTTCTCTAGGCAGAGTTTGAACCCTTTACATCATTATACCTTTGTGGCTGAGTCTCCTGAAGAGACTACAGGAATCTAAATCAACTTCAGATGGTTTACCAAGAAGCTTCTAGACAAAGTACATGATCTGGCTACATGCTGGAGGGAGTATGGCTATAGCATAAGCACAGAGGGACATGCCTGTATTGTAGTCACCTCTTACTCTCTTGCAGAGAGAGTATTTGTTGTAATGATTTTAAGCAACTCACTTTAGTCAGGATCCTTCTCTGTTGCCTATGTTTTTTTTTACCTGACAGGAACCAAAAGAAGTTGGGGGATAGCAAAAGCACCCAGGATTCTTTACATCAGTTTTGTCCTTAAAAAAAAAAAATAAAAGGAGTAATGTTCTTCTTCTAAAAAAAAAAAGGGAATCATTGTTGTTCCTCATGCACAAGGGCACAAGAATTCAGCTTATTTTGCACCTTCAGCTTCTTGGAAATCCTTAAGAAAGTGTAGGGCAATGCTTGTGCTGCAGTAAAGAAAACTTGCAGGTGCAGCTGTGTTTTCCTTTCCAGGGTTTTGACTGTGAAACAACTCCTTTCTTTCTCTTACTCACAATGGGTGTGCTTTGTTCTCAGAAATAAATGTTGTCCAGTTTACAAAGTAAGAATGTTGTTTTCTTTTTTCCAGAGACTAGCTGTGAGGCCTGGTTTCATGACGTCAATAGTTCTGTCTTCAAAAGCTCTTCCGTTGCTGGAAGTGGTGGAAAGGTGTCTTCTTATAGCTCCCCTCTGCTGAGGAGAGAGAGGGGTTGGAAAGGGGAAAGCATTCAAGAAGGATCAGTTTTTTCACCGACAGAAGTGCTTTGCTGTGTGACTGATAAAAGCCATGTATATATATATGCTCAGACTTTTCCACCTGTGCAAGATGGCACACTTTAAAATAATGTGCTCTGCACTTGTTAGTAAGGTCTTCCATTCACTGAATAGTAAGTATATACAAGCTCCAGTCAGTAATTTTAGAAAGTAGAAAGGCAGACAAAAAGGGAAAAATGTTTTTAGTGTGTTGTGTCCTGCATCAAAATTCTAGAGTGTGTGCATGCATGCACGTGTTTTACTGCTGAATTATCTGGATTATTACTTTATTTGAAAGTCGATGGGTTTTCATCCAAAGGTTTTGTAGGAGGAAGGGTAAAGTAAGACACAGAAGAGCTCTTGCCAAAGACATCTTGATGAACAAGAGTTGGAGGTACTGCAATTAAACCAACATCTTAATTCCACTATTTTTGTTTAAAAAAGATTATTATATATTGCAACTGCTATACTATGACTGTTTTTTTATTAAATAGCACTTTTGTAGTAACAAGTCATGCAACTTGTACTAAGTAACATGAAATCTAACAATAGTAATACTTGTATTGGTAAGGTTTAAAAAAAAATAAGCAAATCTAAAAAATCCTCTGTAGAAAATTGTGATTTGTTATGCCTCACCCTTTGAGTTATCTGCAAACTGTTTTTATTATAAAAATTTGTGCAGTCTGAATGGTAGGCTGACTAAGTTCACTCAAGAAAAATCAAAGGCAAATATGGATTACTCTGGCCCAGGAAGTCACTAAGTTTCAGGTTATCTGGAGATTGGGAGAGTAGTCAGGAGAAATATCACTGTATGCTTTACTTATTTATTTACTTTTCCTAGTCATTTTGTTTATTGTGACAAAAGGGGGTGTCTGACTAGATGTTCCTTTGGTCCCTGCCTTTTTTTTCTCATGAACTTGGATAGGAAAGTCAGGTAAATCAAAAAGGAGCTCTGGTTTTTTTGGCTACAGCCTGAAGCTGTCTGCTTTTGCAAGTTTAACAGAAAATGTTATGACTCTTGAAGTAACAATAGAGCACTTTTATTATGGCATGTTGAAAAAAGTGGATGAATAAACACTTGTGTAGGCTGTGTGTTCTTGTAAATGTTTGGGGCCGTATTTGAAGTGGAAAATACGGTCTCAAATGGTTGCTTGCAATAAATCTAGTCCTAATAAAACAGTGCTCTGAGTGACACATAATTCAAAATTAGAGCAGCTGGAAATCAGCTAGCATGGGCTGCTTCTCAGCTTTTGCTGAGTAAAGATATCTGTTTTTTCCCTCCTCTTTTTCTCACAAAAACCTTTTATATTTTTTCTTTATTTATTTATTAACTACAACAGAGTTGTAGGGTTCCTTGTCAGTAACAGTGTTACAGAAAAAAAGTGAAAAACTAAACAAAACTGAATAATTTCTGTAGAAAAGCAGAATTTATTTCCCCATTTTTAAAATAATCCTACACTTTTTTTCCATACCAAGCCTTTGGAAGACTTTTCACTTTCTGGCACCAGATGTGTTCAGAGCTACTGTGTTTTGTATTACAATCCTGCACTGGAATATCCTGATGTTAAAGAATATTTTCCTTTTCCCATAGATGCCAGCCAAGACATGCTGGCAGTAGAATTATTATTATGTGAAAATTATCAGCTATTGTGTGCTTCATAGATGTTATTCCTGTCTGATAATAACCTCTCTCAGTAAGCGTGTGCCTGTTGAGGAATCGTTCACATACCTGATCTAGCTCAGAGAGCTCTACTAAGATTTGTGTGACTCCTGCTCCATATTGACCCTAATAATGTCAAGAAAGTTACCATGTGTATAATTAAGAGTTTGAATAGGGTGGCAGTAGGTACAAGTGTCCATCTTCTGAAAGTGGGAATGTAAGGTAGCTTAGCAATTGTGGAAGATGATTCAGGCAAGGACCTGCACTACTAGATCTTGACAAGCATGAAATGAAAGCCTACGACATCAGTATGTTGCAATAATGGTATTCTAATATCCTTTCAAGAAGATATTTGTTCAGATAATGCATCTATGCTTTCTCCCCTCTATTTTTCCAACAAATGGGTGATATTTTTCTGTAAAAGGCAAAAAATACAGTACAAACTGGATAGGACTAAAATGATCATATGAAGTTACATAACTGATTGCCTATACAGAGAAATGCAAAACTATCAGTCCTTCCATAGGAATGCCTGAGCTGCTTCTGATAAGATGTTAAGTGATAATTAAGTAAATCTAGATGAGAGAGAATCACAGAAGAAAGCCAGTGAGGCTGTTTCCTTTCCAGTAGGAAAGGAATAGAGAGGGAGAGGAGGTTTAGCCGCCTCCACCTGAAGATGAATGAAATGCACATTCTGCTGCCACAGTATAATTTAATTACTTGATTTGTTTACTTAGTGTACTACATAAAAGCATACCATAAGAACTGTTGAGATATAGATTTTTCTGTCAGAGTCTATTTTGAAAACAAAGTACCTTGGTTATACAGGATACCCATCTCTGTCTCTAATATTTTAATTTCTATTTGGATGTAATTTTGTCATATCTATTCTTGCTCAAATTAAAAAAAAAAAAAAAGTCTGTTCGTATGCTTTAAGCAAGCTGATGCTTCTAGTGTTAAACAGAAGTGGTACAGCCTAATCCCCTAAATTGATACATACAAAATTTATAGGTAATGATTGAATAAAGTAAAATCCTTTTCTTTATTAGCTTCTTGATAATTGTGGGGAAAGACGTACAGTAAAGCAATGAATGATGTTCTCATGTCTGACTTCTGGAACAAAAAAAGATGAAATAATGGAATTCTGGTTTTGTTGCAGCTCACTGGGGTCTTGCTACTGACCTTGTCTGAGCCTCACTCCCGTTTCCTGTGTATTGCACCCTGTGCTAGGAGCCAAACTGAAGCTGTTTAGCAGAAAGGGTTATAACTTAATATTTTTGGTGTCTCTGAGTTATGTGAGAGGCCCTGGAGTTAGCTGCAGTAGCTTAAGGACAGTTAAAGCCTTTGTGCTGACCTGAGAAAGGAGGCCTGCTTGCACTTATGGCTTGGTATTTTAATTGTTACAGCTCTGGTTTTTTAGAAGCCTGATGGGAAATATTGTAACTTTGTTCTAGTGTGTATATAAGTAGTCATCCTTGCTGGTAAGCAAATTTCCAGCTTTATTTGATATGTTTAGTTGTATCAAATTTATCTAATTCAAAACCTTCTCATGAAAGAAAAGAGCAGGTCTACATAAAAGAAGAGCATCAGCCTCTAGCGATTACACAGTTCTGTATTCATTACTTAGAGTTTCAAGGTTGAAAAAGAAGCTTTTTCTTTCTAAAGATTTTCAACTCTAAGAGAAAAGAAAGCACACTGTAGTGGTCTTGTAGCTGTCGTGGATTTGAAATTTCTGCATAACCGTGGTTATGGTTTCTGGTTGTGATGAGAGCACTGATATGTTCCGTGGCTGCATGTACATCAGTCCTTTTTGTTAGCTTGGCTAGATTACTGTGTCCTTCCTGATGCTCTCTGCCTTCTCAGTTTGATATAGAACCTGCTCAGTTTTCTGTCAGGAGCCAGCTGTGCTTGCACATGTTCTCTGTTATATTTAGGAAACAGGAAGAAACCTGACACACTCCTGATCAGAAATGGTTGCTTGTAATGTTAAGGACAGTAGTAGCCAAAACCAGTTTACTTTCAAGATATTTTTTTTCTGAAAAATCTGAGTTATATTGACAAATTGCCTTTTTTTTTTTCAAGGAAACATGATTTTATGTTTTATTGACTGTGATACAGCTATGCTTTTCTTGCTTTGACAAAGCCAAGGCTCTTTCCACAAACATGTTATGAGTTGAAGAACGGGTTAGAACTTAACAAAATGGTATTATGGCTGGTTTCAGCTGGCTCAGGGGCTTTCAGATTTCAATGCCCGGAGTACAGCCACTCATGTTTTCCCCCTTCACTCTCCATATGTATTTGGGCACTGCTTTGGGATGAAAGAACATGAAGAATAAACTCTCTCTGACATCTGTAGAAGGTAGTAGTTGTAACTCATGACAGAGGTCACTGGTGGGACAGGAGGTTTGTATTGTGTCCTCTTTTCCTGCTGCCAGTCATTTACTTTTTATAGGCTTTAAATTTTAAAATAAATATGATTGCACATTATAAGCACTTCCTTTGATGAAGTACACAAATGTCATTTGAAACAAAGTAAACTAATCCTATGCCTGATTTAGATTAAACATTCCACCAGAGTAACTTTATGTTAGGACTTGATTCATTTGCATCACAGCTCTTAACTGCCATTTTAACTAATTTTCCTATTAACAAGACCCAAATGATAACTCCCAGGCCAGCCTTCACAAAGAGCCTGAGAGGAGCCTACTTAAATGTGTTAACTTCAGAAGAGCTGTTTTTCTTAAATCACCTTATTCTTGTAGGTATATCAATAGTGAAATAGTTTTCGAAAGAACTTGTAACTAAATTTCAAACAATGTGGGAGGTCCCCCTCTAGCCCAATATTCTATGACTGATTCTATGAATATTCAGACAAACATACTGTCAGGCTATTTTCTAAACTCATGCTTTTTTATTTCTTGTTGTAGTCAAACACACCTTTTGTTCATTCATAGTATTTGCGTGGGGTCTTCCTGCAGCCCATACGGTGCTATGTTCTAGATTTGTGACGAAAACAGTGCTGATATCGCTGATATTTTTGCTATCACGTATTCATGTGCAAAGCAAGAAGGCCTTCTCTGCTTCCCACTTTGTCCCCACAGGGGGTAGGTTAAAGGTGGGAAAGAAGCTGGGAGGGGACAGCTGCCTTGAACTGGCCAAAGAGCTATTCCATGCCATATAATGTCATGCTCAGCAATAAAATTTGCAGCAGATAGCTCTCCCAAGGTAACCTTCGCTGCAGGACTGGCTGGGCATTGGGCCTGCTTGTGGGAGGTGGTGAGTGATTGCCTTTGCATCACTTGGGTTTTTTTTTTTTTAATTAGGTTTTGGTTTTCTTTACTTTTTAAACTGTCTTTATCTTCACCCATGAATTTTTCTCACTTTTGTTCTTCCAACTCTCTCCCCATCCCACTGGAGTGAGCAATCAAACAACTGGATTGGGTGTTCAGCTGCTGGCTGGGGTCAACCCACCACAGTGTGTCAATTAAAAGCTTCTGCATTCTGTTTTTGTAAGGCTGCTAGAATTTTGATGTTACATTGTAGCTTAAAATTTATAGATTTATGATCTTTGTACAGAGAGAGAAAGACCCCAAGTATAGAAATTAATATAAGCCCTCTTTTCTTGTGCCAAATCTGAAATCCCTTGACATGCGAAATTTCTTTATGTGGGTAGACAGAAGTAGTGTCAGCTGCAAAAACATTGAAAGCTTTTGAACAAACTGGGGATCTCCCCAGAAACTTCACTGTGTTTAGGTGAAAATTGTTATTTGCCAACTGAAATATATATAGGGTATACTTTATTTCTTATTTAATGAATATACATACACATAAGCCAAGATTAATTCTGTCAGTCGGTTTGGATTTAGTGTAAAACAAACATGAGCACCAAAAGAGTCATGGTGACTGTGCTTTCACATTATATGAAGTCAGTTCAAACACTTTCAAACTTTGGAACAAAGTAATCTTGAATGAGAGGTGTTTGATATAATAGTACAACGTTTTTATTCTTTGTTCCTGATCTCTCTGCTGCAGTGTTCAGAGGAAAATGTAGTTTACTGAGAAAAATGGGCCACTGTAGAGGTAAGAAAATGCAGTGGCTTTGGGGGGGACCTCCAAAGAATTCAGGTTAGAGCAGAACATTCTGAACTGCAAGTGTATTGAAGTGTGGCAAGAGTATCAGCTACTGATGCTGGTAGTTGTTGCAAACGTTAACTGCTGCTGCTACTACTACTGGAAGAGTTTTATCAACTCCTGAATGGGTATTTAAGACTACAAAATATATTCATTACAGGCTGCTGGCCAAATTAAATGGTAAAGAGATCTGTGAGAATAAGAGACACTAAAACCAAAGAGATAAAAGCTAACATTCCAGAAGCATAAAACTAATTAGTGGGGCTTGGGCTGTATTTCTAAGTAACTTGCAGGAGGGGTTCTTCAAAAAGTAAACTTGTAAAAATTAAAGACAAAAAAAAAATCTGGTCTAATTGTCACAAAAAAAAAAAAAGAGTCAGAGGTGGTGGGCTTATTCTCTATCAAATTTTTACTGTTTGCAAAAGAAAATTGGTTTAATCAATGGAGTAATTTCACCTGTGACAAATGTATATCAGTCAAAGCTTCACTGGTGGTGCATATAAGTGTTACATCAGGTTATTCATTGTGCAAACTTGTCTGCAAGCACACTGTTCAGCTGGAATCAGACACCTCAAGTACATAAAAAATTGAGCTAAAATAAAATACGTTTCTTTTCCAGTGACTGGGAGAAGGAAGTTTCCAGATAGTTTTCTTCTTTTTCTTTTAAAATAGCTACTGTTCTCCTAAAGATAAAGGAACTGCAAGATATCTATTAAACTAATACAATTATTTTGCTTCTCTGGTATGATCTACAGCTGTAGCTCAAAACTTTATATAACAGAAGGAGGGTTCTGTAGTATGGCAAGACTTAGAGTATATTAAGCATGAGGATACAAAGCACTTGAATTTCACTGGTTTAGTAATGATACCAATATGCTGCTTTTCTTCTCCTGCCCTCTCTTCTGTCTCTTTCTGATGCTGGTAATTTCTGTAATAATCTGAGCCATGTCAGCTGTTGTCTGAGACTCTGATTTGTTACTTTTTATTTCTGCCATTATTTTGGTCACTTCATTAAGCAAAATGTTATCAATGTTTGTCTTCAATTACATTTAAGATTTTTCTTACTCAATGCAAAAAAAAAGTGAAAGAAAAATATTTGAGTGCAAATGCTTATACTCTCCACCAGAAGAAAATGTGCATTGCTCTGGTTATTGTGATTATAGGAGTAAAGTTTGAAGTTTTGGTGCTTAATAGATATTGTCTGATATAGAATCAGTTTTGTAATTCTGAGATTTAATTCAACTTTCAACCAGAAGATTAGTTTGTGCAGGTTACACCCAATCTCTTTTTTTTTCTCCCCATCTCTTCTTGCTCTTGGCTGTGTTCTACCCCTACCTGCTTTTTGGTAGGTCCTTTTAACCAGAGCACTTAATGGTTGTGTGTCAGACCAATTGCACTGGTTTTGGTGGTAAAGCTGAAGAAGAAGCAGGACAGGAGTGAATGGGTGAGAACTTGTCAAGTCTGATCACTTAGCCAGATACCTTGCCACTGAAATAACTTGTTTAACTATCAGCACTAGAAAGAGAGAAATGCTGAGAAAACTATTGCAAAGAAAATACATCTAACAGAATTTAAAAAACAAGAAGGAAAATCCAAGTAATTCACAGATAGAATAGAGGTATAGTCAGAAAATGTGAACGTGGAAGATTTTTATAACTAAAAGAAGGAAATATGTGTGTTACTATGGTTTAGCCCAAGGAATCAGGGAAATCTTACAATAGTCTTTAAATCTGCCACATTTGCAGGTCTGAGGTACTAGTGGAACAAGAGCTCTCTTCATAAGGTACATAAGTTCACATCTATTTACACATCGTACGTATGAAACCTTTAATATGCCATGTTGGGTCTCCTGGCACACCTAATGCTATGTTAAAAAGGCTTACTCATTCTTACTGCACAGGCCTCAGTTGTTTGTCCATGGGCAAAAAATGCCTGAATCTATTCTATGCTGGAGTATAAATGAATGTTAATATACTAAGATCAAGATTATGATAAAACAAAGTAGATTTTTTATATATTAAAAAGGTCTTCATCTTGTCCATTTTTTTTTTTTCCCATTTTAGGGCACACATTCGGGAACACAAGAAATTTTTAAAGTTTAGCGTTTGGAACACAAAGCTCACTTGACGAATGTATGTAATCTTGAAAAAAATTGTCTTTTAGTTTCAGAAGCCAAACCCAGCTCACCTGATAAGAAAAAATGCTCCATTTTCCTGATAACAATGTTGGGTTTTCCCTCAAGATCTTCTCATACAAAAAGTTACAAGTGTGCAAAAATCCATACCATGAAGCATATGTAAGATGACACAAATCACTCCCACAAGTTTCAGAACAAGGTTGCCTGGCATGTGTACCTGGTTTAATACTATGCATCCTCTTTTGCATTTTTTTTTTAATAGATACACCCAGTAGAAGAGGAGTTTGGTCTAAGTAATAAAAAAACCTTAACTGTATAAAATCCTATTATCGTGTACCCATACAACATTGGGATTATATTTAAAGGAAAATTGATACTTCTCGAGGTTTAGAAATATGCTTATTGCCTGCTTCACATATTTTCTTAAGTCAGATGCTCCTCTCATTATGTTTAAGTGGTTGCACAGAGTGTGTTATGGACCATCCTCAGGTTCTACCCTGCAGGTGTCATAGTGCAATAGTGAGGACAGTGAGGCTTAATTTTCATTTGTGTTGCCTTGTTGATGGATTAGCCAGAGCTTGTCATGGGTTATGTGCCAAGTGATGTCCTTTGAATCTGATTCCAAAGAAAACAGCAGGCTGTTCAGTTGATGAAAGCTTTGAAGGGGTTCTTTCTAGTTGTTAGAAATAATAAATTGCTGAAACTCAGGCATAAAAGTATACACACTGCTGTGCATAGCATAACTTAAATTTTGTGTGGATCATATGAAATTGTGAGATATATAATATGTTGATTTCATTAAAAATTTTTCTCCAACAACATGAACAATAATATTTCTTTACATCATAATATTATATGCAGGTATACTTGAGGAAGAAGGTATTTTTCAGAACTGTATGAATGAGGTAGCTAAGGAAGCTGTTTTCGTCAGATGTTCTTTGTCAGCTTTTGATCTTGAATGACCAGAGGTTTATAGCCCCTTGCCTTTACCCAAGTCTTGGCTTTTTCTTAATGGTACTCCAGAAGTCAAAGCTGACCCTTCAAAGTGAAGTGCTGGCAGGAGATGGGGACAACAAAGCTTTGAAAGCCTTGGTTTATCTGAGTCAAATATAAGTGGGGTGTATATATATATATATATATATATATAGGTTCCCCCTCCGCCCCCCCCTCTGCTGGGTCATCAGACAAGTGAGTTTTGCAACTTTTGGTAGTACATTATATATTTATGTATGGTACTACCTTGGAGCCTCTTACTGGCCAAAATAAACAGCATAAACAGTTTGAAAACGTAAGCCAAAAGGTGATTTGGCTGCAGGAATGTAAAGATGGTTTAATGACAGTTGGTTTTCCTTCTGAAAATGTTGGTAGACTGTTTCAGAAATGTATGTGATGAAGTGGTAAAACATCACAGCTTATGTGAATTATATGAGCTTAGAGAGACTGCTGCCTTTGTGACTCCAGCTGATAAAAATTACCACTTCATTCTCCCGATGTTTTAGCACAAAATTCTTTAATCACAATCAAACGTGAGTTTGCAAGTTTCAGTTTAAGAGCAGAGCAATTGCAGGCAAGATGAGAGAAAATAGTCTTGACTGTGTGTGAGCCTTCTTAACAGGAAGGGGTACAGATTGCTTACCTCTGAAAGCAGCTGCAGGTAGGTTAATGCTTAGATAAATGAGTAAACAATAAGAGGTGATAGATGATGACATTTGCAGTGGGCACTGTATTTTTTCTTAACAAGCCCTGGTGGTTTTATTTGGCTATGAGAATACTCAGAACAGAAATAGCAATATTTATCACTTCAACTGGAAGTGAACGTGATAGTGCGAGTTTCAGCAACTACACAAAGACAGCACTAATGTTTCGTTTTCCCCAGTACATTTCTTTTTAGTGTAATTCTAATTCTTAAGTGCATGGTTATAGCTGAGTGTAGCCTTGCTACTGTCCTATGAGCTTTAGTTTCTTTTTTTTATCCTTATGAAAATCTTGACTAATATGATGAAAAGAACAGAGAAATTGAAGCTGTGTTTTGTAAGTTGAATAAATATTATGTTGCAAATTGCCTTCAACCAGTGAAACATTCTGGTGCTGATGTTTGTAACATTGACTGTGATGGGGGTTTCTCTTTAGAATATCTAAATATAGTGTAAATTACTAAAATGGTATCTTTTCTGCATGAGTTTTTAGGACTATGTTTGTCATTAAAAGTTTATTTCTAAATTAATATAATTTCATGTTTTCAGATTATTTTAAATTTTTTTAACATTGATGTTACATTGAAGTGGAGCTTTCAATTCAACAATGCAATTAATTTTCAGCATTAATCTGCCTCTCTTGTAATTAAATTACACTCAAGAAATGAAACACTTGAAACAATTTAAGAAAGGAACTTGCTCGAAATACTTGATGAATGTGAATGTGGTCCAATTTGTCAACCACAACTAAATAAAGAAACGGGCTTATGGCTCTGCTCCCCCCTCTTCTCCATTAACTGTGACTAAGAGGGAGTGTTTTCTTCTTCACAATAAGAGGAAATCTCATTTGTTACATGGCAACTTTTAATGTTATCTCTGTAAGCACTGTTTAAAGACAAATTACAATACCAAACACTGATTTAATGGAAAAAACATGTATTGAACATGGGAAAAATGTATAGTTTGGTCCTATGAAAATCTCTCAAAGTTGTTTTTTTCTTTTTTAGGTAACCTGTTTTCTATTGAAAATAAAAAACTTGGAAAAATAATTTTCTTTCATGTTCTCAAAGTGTTTTCAACAGATGTTCTACATTTCATCTTGTAAGAGATACTTTAAAGCCATCTGTGGTGTTGTAAAGGTTGAGGATAGTGATAGAAAATTAAAGCCTTAATTTTAAATTTTGGAAGAGGATCTTGGACCTAGTCCTGTTGTATATATTGGTAATCCAAGAACAGTTTGCCACTGATTTTAATAATTCTTGAATGAAACTATGAATCTCCTGTCAGCACATCCAAAAAACCAATTTATTAACTATGGTAGTTTAAGGAAAATTTAAAGACATAACACTTCTTAATATCGATAGTATATATATTTCATATTAATCATTCATTATGAAAAATCATATTGAATGATACGGCAAATAGTTGTCAATAGAGAATCTTGCTCTTGTAGATCATGTGTACTAATTGTTTTAATCTGAATTTCTGGTCCCGTATAAACTTGTGGAAGTACTTGGATAGTCTTTTTTAATGTATAATATTTTTACTTAGATTAATGTTAACTCCATTCTTAGCTCTTTTTGAGCTTTACTGTGTTCTTCTAATGGCATTTAGCCTGTGCATATGTCTGGTTCTATTTCTGGAATACGAAGGGTCTTATTCTTTCAACAGCATATGGGTTTATAAAGATAAATATTACCCCCTTCTACTGGATGTAGTTTTCTATAGGATTCAAACGCTGTTTTCAGTTTCTTTTTGACTTTGTCAAATCGGTTTATGACATATTCTGTAAGATATATGGACAGTTAGGAGTTTTCACTAGAAAAAAATAAAACAAAGAGAAGAAAATATCTTTAGACAATAGAAACTGAAGTAAAAGAACGCTGTCATTTAAGTGTAGTATGGAACAGTTGTGTGAACAAGATCCGGAAGTTATTTCACGTTCTACTGTGTATTTTTTTCCTTTATGTACTTAGGTTTCTTTTCAGGGTAAATTTTACTTTGAATTTTCTTGCTTTGTAGTATAAGATTTGGAAGTCATTTCACTTCTGTATAATGTTTTTTATTCTTCTTGCAGTTGCATTTTGTTGATGCACACTGTTAAGCTTCACATTCCTCCACAAAACAAATCTGTGTTGATTCTTTTAAATAATAGGGGAGTTGCTGTATTGTTTTAATGTTGTTTTAATTTGCAGTCAGTAATTAATAGAAGTAAAATACATCATTTGGTTTGATTTTTTTTTTTTTTGTCAGTGACATATTCTTTCATAGAAGACATTAAAATAAATGGAAATATATTAAAAGTAATGTCTTGAACCATGTCTGATCAGAGGGAAAGGCAGCTCATTTATTAGCAGCAGGATTCTATATAGAGAAAAGATGCTTTGGT
>VXAZ01008675.1:136940-173763 GCA_013399875.1 Gymnorhina tibicen | reverse complement strand
TGTCTTGGTTTACAGTGTTTTCACTCTCATCCTTCTTGCTGCTAGTGAGAAGAACACAGGCTAAAATGATTAACCTACAAGACTTGCTGTTCCTGTTCATTGTTCAACACTAGTGAAATATTTTAAAAACATTAATTAATGCAGAGAGTCTAGAAGAAGATTGATGGTTTTTTTCCCCAAACAAAATCTTATTGTTATCAGTAGTGTTGGAAGCAGAAAAGTGGTTTGCTCTGTATGGCACTACATTTTTCCACCTAGCTGTGATAGCAATTCTTGGTACGACTGGTAGGGCTTCAGACAGAATAATGTCTGTGAATTTAAGCAATAAGGATTATTATGAAATCAGGACCCTGGGAAACATGCTGCCTATCAGACTACTGTTCTAAAGGATGAGATCCTTTAAAGATCTTAACTTTCTTACTTAAGAATCTGTTTTCCAAAAGGGAGAAGTAGTCAAAATTCATTGTTTGGATAAAATAGTAGAAACAAAACATTTTTTGCCCTGGATTCTCCTTTTGCGTAAAAGGGCAGGAAGACAGAAAGTTATCTCTTGTGTTCTTTGTAGTAAAACTTTCCATAACTTCATTTTTCAGTTGCTTTATTAGCAAAGTTTCAGAAAACCATGTCACAGACACTTGCTTTTATTATCTACTTGTCACAGTCATATTCAGCCCTTGATCTTAAAATATTTGTTTTATTAGATCTCCTAGATTATACCTAAATTAAATGGTTTTGTACTGTTGTTTGAAATAGGTATTTTTAAAAATTATTAGCTAAGTATATTATAGCCCTGTAAAATGCAATTTTTCTGTAACTAGCTTTATTTTTAACCTCTAAAAACAGTCTGAGCTAAAATCCTCTTCCTGTTTTTTGTAAAATAAAATTCCTAATGTGTGCTAAATTAGAGGTTTTCAGAAACTATGATTTCTATAGTAATTGTATTTTCAATAATAAATGAATGATTGGGAAGCAAATTCAGAGGGAAGGAAAGAATCTGTGGGTTTTTGAGAAGCAAAAATTATTGCCTGAATTTAATGAGTGAGAATGCTGGCATGTTATTTGCAGTAATTGCAACTTGTTTAATCAAAGCATGTGATACGTAAATGAAAGTCTTTTATTGAATACTATGCCAAAACAAACTAAGTTGAAGAGTATGTCTATTCCCCCTCAGACTTATTTCATCTGATACTGAGATAATAAATTTTTGAATTAAGGCCAGAAAGACAGTAAAGATAATCCAATCACCAGACCTGAAACATCTACATTCCTCTATTGGACAGAAACTCTCATTTTACTGATTAAATAATTTTAATCTCTTTTAATGTTTCATTCACACTGTGTCTTTGATTAGGATGTACCTGCACTAACAAATGCTTTGGCAGTGTCCTGCTTAAATGATGACTTGGATAGCCATAAAGATCAAAACACAGGAAGAGCTAAGTCTTATTTCTAGTTCACCACACTGCAGTAGTTGTTTCCTTAAATATTCAATCCAGTAATTAGTTTTGGTTGAAGCACAAGATGATTGTAATCAGCCATCTTTGCAGGTCATGAAGTAGTAGGTATGTGTTGATATTCAGCTAGTTATCTCTTTCTCAGATAGATAACAGACCAAAAACCTTATTAGTGTAGTAGTAAAAATCCAATTTACGTGATGGTATATTGCTTTTTGAAAATTTCACAAGCATATATAATGATACTAGAGACACTGCATGTAAAATGTAAGATTGGTTTTTATATGACACCCAGAAAGTCACTGCTATCCTCTTCCAAAATATAATAAAGGCAGATATTTTTTCAGACACAGAAAGATTAATCTCCTGTCATTTTGCACTGTTGAAGCTGGATGGATTTCTAGGACAGTTTGTTTATTCAAATGAGGAAAAAACCTAGAATGTTCAAAGTGCAGTTTTTATTAGGTGATAAATGTAAGTCTTTAATTTGAAATTTTAACTCAGAAATGGGATCTGAATTTAGCAGCCCCAGAATAGCAAGTTAAACTGTCTCCAAGTATAAAAACTAAGCTAATATGTTACTAGATTAAAAGTGTTTGGGTTCACAGGAGAGTCTTTCAGGAATTCTAGAATTATGTAATGTAAAATCATTGTAGCAATTATACCTGGGTGGTTTTTACAGCCTAAAATTGAACTGGAACTTGTAAAGATAAAGATTTATATCTTCTGTATCTGAGAACTGCCATCACTTCTGTATGAAATACTCTGCTATTTGGGCTAAGAAGTGCTGTTTGAAAGATGTTATTTTTGCCAGGACATCAGGATACTCATGAAGTCCATCACTGATGTTCATCTACCTGGTACTGGAATGTGTCAATGTCTTGCACTTGAGTAGATGCTGAAAATTACCTTCCTTTCATTTACATCCAAACAGTAGTTTGGAAACCATGATACTGTATAGTCTAAATTTTATGGTGGGGAGAGTTGAGTCTGTTAAATCTTCTCTACACACTGAACCTGTGTAGCAAATGACCAAAATAATTGTGACGAGAACAGTAAAATCTCTAGCCAGGGTTAATTTGTTCAATTGATTTGATTTGCATCTGACCTTAACCTTTTCAAATTACTACGTTTTGTAAGGGACAGGAATCTATTTAACACAGTGAAAACTTCATGAGTTTTCTGAGGAATTTCTTTCTCTATTATGCAGGAATAGACGGTAACTTTACTCATCCTGGGGAGCAGCTAAATATTGTTTTACAAACAAGTTGCTACCAACTCACCATTAACAAAAAGAAGGGGTGATATTTTGGTGGACATATATTCTAAGCCTATGTTGTCACCAAGTTACCAAGATAACAATTTGAGAAACTTTTGAAGCATAAGTCATGTTGCAAAGAACCTGGCTCTTCAACCTGCTTCTTAAAATCATCATGAATATTCTGGTTTTTGAGGAAGTTGGTGATAAAGCCAGAAACACAAATTACTCTACTGCAAGGAAAATTTTTTATCCACACTCATCCCTAAAGCTTCATCTTGAAGTAATTGGTTTTCTTCTCTAAGTGGACTCCTCACAACCCAGCCAGGGGAGTCTGATCTTAAATCAGACCAATTATTAATTTTTAGACTGGCATAAACATATTAAGTTTTGCCAAATTCACATCAATTAAAATATAATTTATTTAAGAACTGCATCTTTATAACTCCCTCTCTCACACACACCCATACAAATGCTTTTCATTGCATTTTGTTTAGATGAGATGTCACTTGTAAACATTTCAACACAGTTTATATGGTCTACACCCTTAAAAAAATATTTGAATATTCAATAAGTCTCTGGCTGATATAGCATTTTAAATCATTGACACATTTTCCTATTTCCAAAGTTTACAGTATTGTTTCACTTTGTATCTCTAAAGAATCAAACAATAATGAACAGTTTAATATGTTTTAAAACAGTTTTTAGAGTTTGAATGGAAACATGAAGAGAAGGCTAATTAGCATGAAGAATTGTAAATCATACAACACTTTATTTGTTTAGGTAGGCAAGCAGAGTTACGTGACAGGGTGGAGGCAGGATATCCTAATCATCATAAATTTTTCCTCTAGAATTATGAGCCCTAATCAACATTTTGTTTGCACTTTTTTTCCCCTTGAGCAAACAACCACCTAAGCTGTTGGTACTTTTTATGCTGTTTAAAATCCTATAGTTTGTGTTGTAAAGGCCTAGCTAGATTGAAGAGGAATATCTGAATTCATGTATATAAACTTTTGTCTTAAATTTAGTAATTTGAATAATGATGAAATGAATTTCTGTTTTCTCTGGTTTTTTCCAACTCTTGTTCTAATTAGTCCTAACTGCATACAGAAATCTAGAAGTCTTGGCTATCTGCTCCAAAACATGCATTATAGCTATGCTACTCTTTTTGTGATCTCAACTCAAACAGGCTTCCAGAACACTTGATGGCTGCCCATGACATTAAACCCTTATTTATGGGATACAGGGTCTAGAATTCCTCCTAGGTTTCTATGGTCACAGATGAGAAAGTTGGCTGAAATTAACTGGAGCTTCCTCTCAGTTGTGAAGTGCAGCGCAGAGAATGGCAAAAGTGCTCAGAAATATCTATGGGGCTTAAGATCTCACCACTCCCCAGATTACCATGGAGACACTCAGAATCTGTGTCCCGTTTCCTGGACACTGTGCAGTTGGCAGTGCCTCAGCCACAAAGCAGAGACTTGTTCCAATACAGAGCAATGCCCGCCTGCACGAATAGTTATTGGTTGCTCTAGGTAGCCTTCATACAGAGTTTAGTAATATCTGAGCGATGGTGCTGCATTGTATCGGTATTGCCTTCTGTCCCCATCTGCAGCTACCACCTGCCTTTGGAGAGGGCAGCATAAATTGTGGAGAAGAGCAGAGAATTGCTCACGAATTAAAACAGAGATGGATGCTCCTGAATGCAGGAGCCTCAAAACTGATCAAACTGGGGTTGAAATTTCCAAACTGGAAAAATATAGTTCTATTTTAATAGCAGAATGAATTAACAGTAATAGTACATTTTATTTTCTTGTCCTAGTGGCCTTTCAAAGTAAGGTTAATTAACTGAGCTAGTTAGCTAATTAACTTAGCTAAACTTAGGAAATGTCTGAGTAGCCCTGAAAAGATGAATGGAGATAATGGTTAATATACTGCATTCTCAGAACACAGAAAGAATTTTTCTTTCCAAAAGAAGTGAAGTAAAAATATTGGTCCAACACAGCTTTTAAGGCAAACTTGTGAAGGCAATTCTAAACCCCAAATTTTTATGCAAGTTTTTCATATGTGCCTGACAAATACTTGTCATCTACAACAGCAATCAAACACCACTTCCTCGGTAGATATCTATTTAGCGATCTAACTTTTATTTTATTTGGACTCGATACTGAGATCCTTACCAGTGCTTAAGAATAATATTATGAAACTGAACATAACTGAACTTGTCAAAGGACTTGGACTGAGAGTTATTTTCTGGAAATGTTTTGCCTCAATACATTAGCTTTGGTATTCCCTCTCATTCTCCTTTGAAAACCACAGTCTTTTTCTTCATGTAATGTGTTGGGTTTTTTTTCTCCTCTTTTATTTTAGTTACTTTTTTTCCATGTTGTCCCTTACCCAAGCTCATCTCTAACATTGCTGCTGAAGTTCTGACTAAATTGGAAATTGCTAAAGAATTACTTTGTAAAAGTGCACTCAGTAACTGTCGTGCCATTGGCAGCAAAGTAATGGTGGGGGCAGCTGGAAGGGGGACCAGGCTAAGTTCATCAGTCTGTGCTAGAAAGGTTCCAGCAGTGGTCTGAATAATTTCGTAGCTTATATTTTTAATAGAGAAACCTCATTTTATTTGAGAACACCACTGGTACTTCTCAGTTGGCAGAATCAGTTACTGTGCATTTGTCTTGTGGCTTTCTATAGAAGAAAGACTTTCTGGTTCAGTCACTTCTTTTAGTAAAGAAGCAGCAACAGTATAGGGTTGGCTGAAGGATAAATCACGTTTGAGTGTTCAGATGTATCCTTGCAGATGTTTTCATATATTAATCATATGAAAATTTTTTTTAAACTTTGACTTTTTTTTCCACTCTGGCTTATTTCTATAGAAATTGTTTGTTTGGTTTTTTTAAAAATAATATTTGTGAGAAAAACTATTAATTTTCACAGAAATGTTACACATTTGTTTAAAAAAAAGACATCGTCCCACACAACCCCACTCCTAATATTTTTTATAAGACATATATATATTTTTCACATATACATATATACTGACTTGATGTTTCTGTTTTACAACCAGCTGTGAGTTGGCATTTATCAAGGCTGAATGTATTACGTAAAATATGAAAGCAATAAGTTTCTATAAAGTTTCAGTATAAATCAGGTTTGTTTTTTAAGTAACCATTTAATCAAAACCAGCTGTCTCCTAATGCCTGATCAGACATACTAATAGATGAAAGCTAAAACTTGAATATAATCAAATATGAATGTACAGAAAAATCAAACACTCTAAAAGAGTACATGCATGTTTGCAAGGATATGTCAGATTACAATAAAACTCGGTCTTCAAAATTTTTCTGGAGAAAATAAATATTAATCAGTTGCAGCTCCAAAATGGCATGTAATTTGTTGTTTTCCGAGGTCAACAAAGAAAAATAGTCAGTTGTATATAAATGAAAATAAAAGGATACCAATACAACAATTATGAAATGACAGATTACAAGGAAAGCAATTAATTTGGGAGAAAAAAAAAATCTGGAAGTTACATAGAACAGAAATACCTATATGTAATGTTGACTAACTTGATTTAGACTTCACTTGTTTGTTCAACAGAAATGAGGTTCAGATTGGTGCATTATAGTCTTCCTAACTTAATTTTGCTCTAAAAAATTTGGGCTTTTTGTTATTTCGTGGACCCTTATCCATGCTTTCTCTCTACATTGTTTGTGCATCCTTTCTGAAACTGCTATATTATGCATACACTATATACAATATTTTATATGTGCTACACATGGTATTGTGCACATAGGCCCATATGTGTTTTTATACGGTGTTAAAACTGACACATTTCTAATTTTTGTTGCTATTTTCTTATCTTGTAGGTTTTCATAAAATATATAGTAGCCAATAAAGAGACGTTAGCTACAGTAACTAATTTCTAATTTTAGTTCAGATTCATCTTGGTCTCCTTTATTTCATTAGGGTCTTTTACTGTAACACCTTCAATACACTGAAGTAGTTGATAATTGATTTCTCCAGTTGCTTCGGTTTTACAAATGTAAAAGCAAAACAGAAATTCTGTTAAAATAATCAAAATTCATTGAATATATATAATTACATGCATATAATAAATGTGTGTATAGTACATATTACTATATGTATACTAACATATGTGTAAGTACTCTTTATGTGTATTCTACAATATTTTTTATCCCATCTCAAATATACATAAAATCTATGATGTGCTGATATCTGTGACTTGTTACATAGACAAATTCTTAGTCAGGTTTTGCATTGTTTGGGGGTTTTTTATTATTTTGTTTATCTTCTATACACTATTCTTATCCTAGAAAAAAACCCCACACCAAAATACTGTTTCTGGAGAACATTTTGGTATCATTAGAAACCCTTGATTGCACTTGGCTTATGATCTCTTCCTGAAGTACGTAGAAGTCTAACTCACATGCTAAGCATTCTTTGATTAGTATGTATGCAGATAACTAAATGCCCTTCATCCTGGGTTTATTAGCAATTTATTGAAAGGTTTATATTTTTCCTGACAATTTTTTGTTACCTTTTTCCACTGGGCAATATTGGAGCAGCTTCTTAAAGTCAGTTGCCACTGAAGTTAGATAAGCTAATCTGGTCACATTATGGCTCCTGAAACAATGAGAAAGTAAGAGTTTTGTGGGTTTTGGGGGTTGGTTGGTTGGTTTTGGATGGATTCTTTGTTGTTTTATTTTTGTTTGGTTGGGTGTTTTGTGTGTTGCTGCAGGGGGCGGGGCAGGGCAGGGTTCTGACTGGGTTTTTTAAGGCTGCGTTTCTGAATGAGACGGTTCAAGAGAATACTGCACTGGTTAACTGATGGTATTAAGCACAATTCTAAGGACAACTAAGACTTAGTACCTAAATTGGCTGAGATCTCCTTTCATTTCCTTTGTATCCCTCTAGACCTCTACCCTCAGGAACTGAGCTGTGGATTTTACTTGTAAGAGTAGAAGGAAACGGGATGTCATATTCTCTCGTCCTTAGTGGCTGAAGGGAGTTCACCTGCAAATTGTTTGGTCTAAAATTTCAAGTCCTTTTGCAAGACATTTTAAAGTAGAGAAAGAACGCTGTATAGAGTGTGTCTTCCTTCCATTGCTTCCTGAGAGCCTTCATTAGCAGCCTTGTAAAATCCTGTGTTTTATCAGATTTCATTTATCTGCATTAAGGATGACCCCATCATGTTTGCCCATTGTCTGCTTGCTGATACATTAACCCACGGCTGTCAAACAAGCAATAGGTGGAGGTCCAGTGGGCTGGTGCTTCCTGCTCACTTCCAGATGTACTGATAAAAGACTCTTTGCGTGGATGTCTCTCAGGGTTTGAGGGGCTGTCAGGCTAAAGCTGAAGGGCTGGTTTTCTTCCTCACATATCTTAAACACATGTACACACGTCTCTCCATATCAACAGTGTCAAAGCAAAACTTCCAAATGCAAACTTGTTTCGATGTACAATTTCAGTCAGCATTTCTTCTTCTTTCTTGAGCCTGAACAAAAGATTGTACTTACGTCCTCTTTTTTTTATGAAACATCTCATCAGAGACAAGAAAAGTACTTCTGATTGACAAAAGTGCTGCGTGCTATTCTTATGCATATCCTCACGGTTGAGCAAGAAAAGTAAATTAAGCACCACTTATTCTGTTCAAATAATGTTTTATCTTTGATAATAATATTATAATAATTATAAGGCATTACAATGCTGAAATATTGTGTGTTGTTTCAGAAAATTTTTCAACAGAGATGATTAAAACATAATTTAATAGACAAGACCTGCTATTAATTACAGAAGTTACAGAATATTCTGAGTTGCAAGGGACCCAGAAGGATCATTGAATCCAGCTCTTAAGTGAATGGCCCTTGTGGGGATTGAACCTGCACATAGGCATCCGAATGATAATAGGAAAAAAAATTATGCTTTTGTATATATTGAGTTGATTCAAATACTCAAGGAATTTAAAAGCTTCATTTTCAGGAAGTATATCAATTTTTACATTGAAATTGGGTATAGTTAGTATATCTGTCTAATTAGTTGCACTATAGTAGAAAATAATTTTTGAAAAACCTTGGCTCCGAAATACTGCATTGGAACTTGGCAGCTCTCTCTGGCTATTGTGACATTTGAATTGTGCTGCTCAATCCCCATTAGGGTGTTAACCAACTTTATCCATAAATAAATTGAGAAAGTATAGGTAATGATAAATGCACACTGCTGGCTCTATATATCTGTAAAACTTCTACGGCGTTTGAAATTCTATTGTCAAAATCTTTTTCTGGGAGTTAGAGGGTGGGGTGTTTAGTGCTTCAAAAATAAATAAATAAGAAAGGAAATGGGTGTGGTGTTCCTCTGTCAATTGCAAGCCTGGGTTGGTAAGCTGAGACTTTTCTACACTTGGATGTTTGCAATGGATTCAGTTAGATGGGTACACTTATGGGGAAATGCTAAATACTTCATGCCTGACTGGAAATTTTCCCCTAAGATCTTGATCTTGCCTTCCACTTAAATAGATGTGTATCAGTGGTAATAACACTTGGGACAGTCTCTCATTAAATTCTGCATTTAACAGCAGAAAGAAATGAACTTCTGTTAACCTTTTCACAGCACACCCGCGAGCAGATATTTACACTTTGGAAAACTACACGAATCAAGAAACTAAAGGCTAAAGGGTTACTTGGTGCAAAGTGATGCTTTCCATTACTGGTGCTTATTACAGCAATGAAGACATTCTACCCAAGTCTAGCCTGGAATGTCAATGTTGTTGATATCTCCGTGTGAAATGGAGAGATTCTGTTTGGTTTGTTTGGGAGTCTGGTGCTGAAACTCATTTGAAGAAGAGATAAAGCAAATGATGGCTCAGTAGATAAGTAGGCAAGGCTGACAGGGAGAAGCTGGGTGGTTAGGCACAGATCAGAATTAGGGGTACAGTCTAAGCTTAAAGTTGAGAAAATTTTCTTAAAAAAAAGGTTTTATGGATCATAAAGCTATATATAAATTATAAAATCTTTTAAGCAAAAACTTTTTCAAAGACTGGTTTGGGTTTTTTTCATCATATTACTTCCTTCTGAGTTGCAGAAAGTATTTAAGAAAGCATTTTTTTTTTCTTACAGCTGAAATATCAGATGCACTTAGGAATGTAAATTGAGCTTGCATAATAGTAGTGTCCAGCAAGTTGAACTTTGTGAAAAATATCCATTGATTTTGTGGGGTTAGAATGAAAGAAAAGTGATCTGCGAGACTTCTAGAAGTGTTCTTCCTACATTTTCTGCAGTAGGAGTATGAATTAAAGATGTATTTCCAGTTTTTAAAATTTTTTTTCTGATAGTTTTTTAAAATGACAGGATGTCAGAGTCTACGTGACAGGTAAGTATGTGGGTTTCATGTGAAATGAAACCTGTGCTAGTTTATCAGACTAGAAGGAAACAGCAGAAAACTTCCTTGATTGTTGAATATTCTATATCCTCTTTGTAAAAATGGGCATTACCAAATATTAATCAGCTTTCATCCCTTATGTGGCTTATGAAAAATGATGAAAAATAGCTGGACCCATTCTTTCCATCAAGTATAGATACTTTCTTGAGGGCAAAAATTAAACAACAAATGTCCTTAAATAAGTCCAGGCAGCTACTGGTAAATATCAGATATTGCTTAATAACTAGTCTTTATTTAATGACAAAAAGGATTCAATATTTAGAACAAAATTAAATCTATTTAAATTTGCAATGGCATTTAATTTGTAGTGGTCAGTTTCCTGTGTCCTTATGGCATCTGACAGAAGAGCTAGACTCTCTAGCATGTAGAACTTTCTAAAAAATGTTGCTCTTTAACATTTTGTACTGAGAATTTTAAGCAAATTATGTGACTGTTTTAAAGAAAGGGAGTAAAATACAAAATGCAAATGTTTCTTTTTCTTTATTCTTGGGATGAAACAGTAGTCTTTTTCATTTTGAAATGTCCATTTCCAATTTAGAAGTCAACTAATGTTAAAAATAAAGGGAAAAAATGGGGAAAAAATTAAGTTAAAACAAAAATTGCATTGAAGTGTAACATCTTGAATTAAGCTAAATATTTCAAGTAGATTAGAATACATTTCTCCTCCTGGTTCCTCTCCTCCCAGTCAGCATTTTTAGAGCTGGAAGGTGTTTTCCTGCTTATGTCAATCTTACCAGCCAGAAACATCTTTCTGCGATTTTCACAGTTTTGGTACAGAAGGAAAGACTGTAACACAGTTCCATCCATTCTTCTTTGAGATATTGCAGAAGGTGGTTCGTGGGCAGTTATTTTTTGCCTTTCAAAAGCCATAACCTCTGAAATACTCAGAACAACAGACATAATTTGTTTCATTGGGGTTTTTCATCTGCTTTTTAAAAATATTTTCTTTTCAATTACTACAGTAGACTTATGGGTGGATATGGGCTGATATTACTGAAGGTTGTCACTAGTATTTCTAAATTTTGTTTTATTTCTTGTTCAGCTGGAACAGTTGCCTTCCTTTACATTTGGTTGATTACAAGCCATGGACTAAAGCCTTCTCTCTTAGTTGCAACCCAGATGAATTTGGCAAGGCAGAATCTTTTGAGCAAATGGTATAATGTGTAGCTTGTCCTTCATCTGAGAGTCTTCCTGCAAGCTGGTCAAGTTGTCTTACAGTAGTTTAACATTTTCTGTGTCATATTTTCTTCTTACTCAAGATACAGCTTTTCTTTTTTTTTTTCTTAAGTCCTATGGTGTTTTTCCACTCCTAATTAATAACTGGCTGAAAGAGAGATGCCTTAGGTCAGTTCTCTGAAAACTTTTTGTAGGTAATCAACCACTAGAAAAGTACTGAACTTCTTGATATATTTATTCTAAAGAATAAATCATTTGGTAAATAGCATCCCTTATGGAATTACTCAAGGTCTTGGGAAGAAAGCTGTGTTCCTCATATTTATGGGGTTTGTGTTTCATAAGAATCCACTCAGTTTTGGTTCATTATTGTATTGCTGTTTTGTTTTATTATTTTGGTTTGGGTTTTTTGCTGCTTCTTGATTGTAGTAGTTTTTGGTAAGTTGGATTTGAGTGTTGCTCTTGATTACAATGGTACTTTTGAATTTTTTAATTTTCTTGTTCTCTATGAAACTGTCATATGCCCTAGGGAGACTTTGTTCACATGTCCAGAAGGTCAAATAGACCTCCCACTGATATACTTTCAGGCTTTATTTACAAATTAATACTTAGCTTCCTTTACACAACGGTGACCACAATGTCGAGTAAAAACTTGTTTCAGCAGGTACTTATCATGTCTTCACAGATGATCCATCTTGCAGCAGTACAGCTGAACAGTTTAAAAAAAGAGGGCTTCAGGTTAAAAATAGGTTATATTTTAAAGACAATTACATCTTCAGTTGCCAGCATATGTTTATACTAGGTGGGCTATTGGCAATGAACTCTTTTATGAAGTGTGTTTTTCCTGTAAGTTCCCTGTAGCACGTTCCATTTCACTTGACACTGTACCTAAGCTGTCTCTAAGGCAACCAGGCTGGCTTTTTGTGTTCTGAGAGGGGAAGTCATAAGACATACATATGGATACACTAGAGAAAGAGACATCTGTAAGGAATTTAAATACTACCCACAGACTTTTCATTCCTGTGCTACTGTCTGATTCTCCTTACTTATTTGTGGGGTCCATTCTTGTAGGTCTGACCTGGATGAATATACTAGTCCTAAGAGTGAAGACTTTATCAAATGATTCAATAGAAAGGTATGCAAGGGATGGAAGGTGAAATGGAGCAGGCATTTTAAATACATTATACTGGGTAACTTAAAGCTCTTAGAATTTGATTGAGATCACTAAGGGGTTGAATCAAGACAAAGCAAGTAGTACCTACAGAAAATGTTATGGTGTTAAACTGGAAAAATCTGAAAGTTCAAAGACATCAGCAAAAACCTGGTGTTAAGACGGAAAAAGCGTTAGGTGAACAACTGACATATTGTAATTTCAAGGCCTCTTTTAGGAATGGTCAATTCATTATGAGTAAATAATTGTATGAGAGGATTTAATTTAGAATTTAACTTTTTACTCGTAGATTTACTTTGCTGACTTTGCTTTATCACATATATGCAAAGTAAGGGCATTTCTAGTAGACATTTACATCAGGCAGCTTCTCTCAGCATTTTATGCTAGAAGAGAAAATGAAGAGGAAGAACTTCAAGTTTTTACCTATGCTAGTGTTTGGAGTTTTTATGTTATGTCATTCATGTTGTTTTCAAAGAAAAACTATTTTCTGAGTTGTTGGGTGCTGGTAAGATGGAGGATGGTAAATTTACAGACTAGCTGAGGTTGTCTTGATGCAACTTTCCTACAGAAATCTGTGCTATCAGGAAAATGTGTTGTTAAACTTCTCTATAATTTCACATACCAAATTTCCTACGGGAACTGAGAAAGCCATGTTAATAACTATAGCAATTATTAGGAAAATCATTGAATAATGACTGGACAAACAAAGCAATTTTTGGCAATGAACGCTGCTGCAATATAATAATTGTATTTCTGTGCAATTCAGTCTATCCTCTTTCTGTTCGAGAAGGTTACATTACTGATTCTCAAATCTGTGAGGAACTGAAGAATAGTTTCAGAGCAGAATTTTTTGTTTCAAATATTTTTAACAGTATACAAGGAAAGATGGTCTCTCTTGAAACTTTATTTGTTCCGCTAGAAAAGTTTAGATGAAATTCAAAGACTAAGCACATCTCCTGGTGGAAAAAGGCTCACAGAAAGGGGTTTTTAAATTACATTTCATGGTTAATTTATCTTTAATGAATACAATTTAAAAAAAATTGGGGCCTTAGCTGTTCCTAAAATATGCCACTATACTACACTACTGTTGAATATTGCCACGTTTCTGAACTGTCAAGTGGTCTTTGTACTCATGGCTCCATGGAAAAAAAAATTGATTTCATGCCATATGATGACATATAAATAGGAAGGTCTATTTCTTTGGAGGATGTAATTTGCTTTTAACTTGAGAGAATATTTTATCATCACAAATAGTTCTAAATGTTATCTCACACTTCACGTCTGCTTCTTTGTTTTTGTCTTCTGTCTTTTTTGATTAATATGTTCTCCAGGGGGCATTGTCTGTATGCATCTCATTTATGCATAATAAAAATTTTTGCTAGATTTAATTTTGATTGTACAACTGTTTTCAGTCTTTACTTCAGCTTCCTTTGATTGCTTTTCTTTATTTGGTGCTTTGCCACGAGTCAAATATTAGTGTAACCGGAAAAAGAAACCAACCAAAAGTGCTAGTATATGGTCAGGCTATGGTCTTGTTCCACCCTTTTACATCATTGAGTAGTGTCCAGACATGTTAAACTAAATAACTATTTCCAAATGGGTATAACTACATTTTTTTTTCTTATTGTTCCATTCTCCCTGCACTTCAACAACTCCTTCATCATGTATTCAGTGAAAGATATTTTCTTATTACTTACGAATTGTTGCCTATCAGCTTCTGAAGAACTGGCCTTCATCACCTACTTACTTCAGACAATTCATTTTCTCCAAATCCTGAATTGAAGTAAAATTTGGATATCAATGCAGAAAAAATAAAAAATTATGTTTTAAAATATTTAATATAATTTCTATCTCCTAAGCCATTTTTCCTAAACATGACTATATTTGAAATATTGCTCTTCTGAACCCTTGTATTTGTCATATTTTAAACACACAGAAGATTTTTTCATTCTATTTCCCAAAATATGTTGACTTGATGTTGTGGGGGTGTGTTTTTTCCCTTTTTTTTTTCCTTTTATGTTTCTTGCCTTGGTAAAATATTCCAATATTCCCTCATGTTTGAACACATTAGTTTTAAAAATATTTGGAGACTCAAAGATTCAGTGCTGCCAGACTCTTGAAATCATTTCATCTCTTAACTTTTATACATATATTTTTAAACAAAACTGGGCAATTCAGTCATCTTTTCATGAGGACAAGATATTGCTGTTTAATTTGTCCTGTGATCCTTTAAATGAATCATGATAGCACAAAAGGAATATGCCAATAAGACTGTCAGCGCAGCACACTGTATATAGTTTCCAGAAATCCATATTTAGGAAAAAGAAAAAAAAAAAATAGAAATAATACTGTTATTGACTGTAGTTGCCACTGCAGATTCAGGCTGGTGTTTCTAAGTCACACCAATAACGTATAAGGTGAAAGTTATGGTTACGATATTTCTCTCCCAAGTCACAGATGCATATATTCAAGATATAAAAATTGTAATTTCCGCCCTAAGAATGGTACTTTACTATGAGTAAAGACAGTTGGTTTGCGATATAACTAACCAAATATTGATTACCATAATACAAATATCATAATCAGAATTAGTCATCAGGACTCATTTATAGGCAGAATAGAGAAATAGGCATTCTGGGGCACAACTAATCTCATTCTAAAATGGGTAAGACAAAACACGTGCTTTCAGTGCTCTCCACTGTCTGTGAAGGGACGCAGAGATAGCTCAGGTAAAGCCAAGCTGTCATGTCACTGTCTACAGAGTTGGGAGACATCTCCAGTCAGCTCCTATAAGTATTGTATGTGATTGAAGCCAGATGTGAGTATACACTACTCTTCATATATAATACATGGTTCTATTTTGTTGCTAAGAATAAAATTTAATTAGATTTTGTTATTATATTTTATTATATCTTTTTGACCTGCTGGACTTCTTGTCCAATAAAAAACCTCAAGAGCAACTGTTTATTAACTTCTTAGAATCCTTTCTTAAATTTGAATTACAAGTACTACTATAATTCTCATTCTGCATTCCTGCTAGGTTATGAAGTTCAGGATCGTTCTGGCTTGCCAATATAAATTTTGGAAATGTATAAAAAGTTTTGCATTAAAGCATCTAACTGTGTGGTGGAATACTGTTGCTCTAGAAATTTATGAGCAGTGATGAAAAATAAGTAATTTAGGTAAAGCTAATTATGATGAATGCAATTACAGTCAGGTTTGCAATTTCCCCTTTATATATTTGAGCTGTCTTTTGGTCTTTATAATTTATTTAATATTTAATAAGTAACGGACGTTTATCCTTGAGAAAGTTGAAGATCTTCAGCTTTGCAATGAAGTAAATTCCACTGGACAGAGGAGACTGCATATCTGATTCCTTCATAAGCCATTCTTGGGAGCAATTTACTCAGAGGCATTGAAAATGAGTGCACGAGGGACACAGTGAACAAAAACAAGACCTCAGAGCTTCCCATGGGAAATGTCTTTCTTGCTAGGTCACACAATCAGGCTGTCACTTGTGCATTAAATATTTGAATCTTTTCAGCATAGATATGCATTTACCGGAGAGGGGAAGGAGACTGGTCCCTTTATAGCCCACTCATACCTTATCAGTTATGGGGATATGTTGTTTCCTGAACAGGTGCTCTTATCAGAAGATGATTGCACAAAGATAGGTAGTTCCTACCATTTGCAACTGGTTTTGTGCTTCTTCAAGGCAAACCCCTTAATCTAGAAACCTGGCTACCTTTGTCTTCCTCTTTGGGTTTGAACAATATACAAAAGCAGTAAATCTTTGCATAATGATTCTTTCTTCTTACAGTCTTCTTTTTAGCAGCAGTTGTGTTCAGCCGTCAGTTCACTGTATGAGAGAGTAATGCAATGTCTCATGCAGGCGTGTGCCTACTCCCTTTTAGCATTGGCATAGATTAGTCTAGACCACTTGAAATTTGTATTTGCATATTAGATTTTAGTGGGTGTTTTCAAATTCTAAATTTTTAAATATATTTAAATAGTACATAAACAAATATGTTATGGAATGCTTGAAAAGGCTGAGGTTTTCCAGTCCTTCTGATCATTCTCATGGAAAGCAGACAAGACCCCACCAACTTCATTTTAAATTTAAAAATAATCAAGTGCTAAAGTGAGCTGTGATCTCACAAATACATGAAAATTCAGAGACTTGCTCAATCACTGTCTGTTCTTCCTTTTTAATTTTGGCACTGTTTTTCCATCTTGATAAGTATGTAGATAAATAACCTACCTTCCCTATCCCCACCTTTCACTGTTCCCCCTGTATGTGCAAAGCAATCAGAGAAAAAGACTATGAAATGTAATTTATCATTATCAAGTATGATTATCAAATTGTGTCCAGGGTTAACTAGGAATATTCTGTTCTGCAGGGGAGAAAAAACCTCAACAACTCATTGCTTGGTATAGGGTTCATTCCATAGTCTCTCACAATACTCAGGATAACTAGAAAGAAGAGGGTGTCCTTGCACTTCTTGAAAAGTCTGAAAACGTGGATTGAGAGCCCAAGTTTGGGTGTTTATGAGGGTACTCAGTTCTGCTGCTGAGCTATCTCAGTTTCTGCAGACAGGCTTCTCCTTCCATGCCTGAAGAACTATGTTCATTTTGTTAAAAAGAGGGTTAGAGGAAAAGTTCTTCTAGATCCTTTAATTAGGAAATTAAATACGTAGTGTCTTGGCATCTGGAGTGGGAATTAGTGTAATATTATGTAACACTTCCTCTGGTTATGTTTTGAGAGGGTCCAAATCAATGAATTGAATGAAACTCAGACTGCAATTTTAAAGAACAAATTGCAGGAATTATGAAAACCAAAATGATAATGACTTGATTTCAATTCCAAAGGCAAACATAAATCAAAATTAAAAAAGGCATCCCTTAGGAGCATTTCCAGAGCACACTAGGTGGTGCTATAATTCCAACAGCAACTGCTGAATGTGCTTCATTCCTTCTGCTTTCCCGTAAAGGTATAACTTGTTGCAGTGAGCTTTTCATAGACTTCTAATAATTTCGAAATTTTAAATGTTTGCAGTGTACTTTTAAGGTGTTGTAACTGATATTTTATTTGGTGGGAACAACACTGAAACCTTTTATGGTTTGTATTTTGATTTTTGGTATGGTGAAATAAAGTCCAAAGATTTTTGATCCCTATTGTACTTAGGACTGAGGTTTCAGACATGGGTTTTCCTTCTGTTGAAAGTTTTTGGGAAAATTCTGGATGTCATGCTCAGAAAGTTCTACTGGAGGTGTTATAATCTGTGCCTGCATCGGTACCACCACTTTACCAACATCAGTAGCAGTGAATCACACCGCACGTAGTCTGGAACAGGTCTGCCAGAAGTGCAGGAGAACATGTTGGATTTAGATTCCCACTACTATCCATGTTACAGTTACGTAGCCTTGTGGCCCCATATATAGGAGTTGCCAGTACTAGAAAAATGCCACTGGTCTTTGTGTTAAGCTGACAGCATAGCTTCAGGTTTATCAGGCTCTGTCTGGACCTTGCCTCAGTCTTCCTGGAAGTTTGTTTTAGCTTGTTTAGCTACTATAGCAATTACCTAATGAGAAGATGACCATGGATGGCTTGTTCTATCTTTTGCTTAGCTTTGTGCAGTTTTGTGGTATGGTGCTTATTCTTATATAAATTGCCTGATAATAGGCAATAATATAATAAAGCTGTTCAATATAGAATGAACTATGTTTGACCCTGGAATAAAATGTAGGGTAGAGGGGACAGTGAATGACAGTAAAGCCTTTTAAATTATACTAGAGGTCCCGTTGCTATAAACCACTCCATGTGGTCAGTCACTGGTCACCACAGAAATGCAGCCTTGGGACTGGCCAAAACTAGTGTTAGGGATTGCTAGGAGAACAGGGGAGAAGTATCCGATATGTTAAAATATGCTATGTACAGGGAATTTGGTTGTACTGTGGAATTGTAAAGCAGTGGCATGAGCAGTGTGTACAGCACGTTAGAACGTGCATCAAAATAGTGCTGCACAGACCCTAGAGGGGAGGAAGGAAAGCAACATCATGGTTCTCCTTGAGAAGACAAGAAAGCAGTCATCAATTTACACTGTAAGCTTTTGTCTTCTCCCAGAGGAAGGGTGTGATAACATCAAAAATAAGGTGTAGATACTAGCAACTGGGTGGCCTCAATTTTAACTATTACTTTGGAAGATTTTTCTATAATATTTTTTTCTTTTATTATTCTATTTATTTTTCTCCTTGTAATAACCAGATCTGGGCTAATAATAATACTTCTGTTATTATATTGTTATGATTTGAGGTTTCCAAAAAATGAGTTTTTAAGCTGTAAGGTGTTTTTTTTTATCCCATGCAAACTGCACAAGTTGTAGCTCAACAGCCTGATAGGCAGCTTAGACTGTGATCTGGAAGCAATATCTCCAGCTTTTTGGCAGCACTGTGTTTTACTTCCCCCTCTTGGAGATCATTGTATGAGCCGGGGAAAGAAGATAAGGAAAATAATTTTAAGTTGCAGGATGAGTGACTGAGACTTTCATACCTGCTATGTATGTTTAAAGATGATTAGTAACTCTTCCATAGCACTTTCTCACCCTTCGGTGCTACGAGTGTGGGTATTTAAGCAAATATTTGTACGGTACCATTGGCATACCTAATGTGACAAATTTCATTGTTAGTAAGAAGAATGAAAATTGAGTACAACTTTCAAAGCAAAAAAAAAGTCACTGCAGGGCTGGATGAAATTATCTTGGAAATATTACCCATACTTCTTTTTATATGTATGGGTTTAAAAAATGATATGCATTCACAGTGGTCCTATTAACATATCAGTAACAGCTGGAAATACTCTCCAGCCTTGATGTGAATTAGGAATCATGTGGGAAGATGTGAGAGCATTCCAGTTCAGCATTTAGATTAACAATTTTAGACAGTTTGAACCCATACCCTAGGAACAAATCAAAAGACAGATATAATTTTTAGTTCTACACAAGTCATATATTACTTTACTGTATCAGAGTTTGTTCAGGTTATTTAAATAGAGCCCTTCTCTTGTCAAGTGTCCTGTATTAAACTCTAGTTACATGCTGACATTCATTAAGAAGGAAAGATTTCATCAGATGTTTCCTATCACGTTAGAAGGACTTTGCTTTGGGTAGGCAAATATTGCTGAAATTATCTCAGCTTAATTAAATCTAAAACTAGTGAAGATTTAGGAGAATACTTTTTAAAATACTTTGCATGCTGTCAGCACTGGTTATTTTTCAGTTTTCTAAATTGGTTAAAACACAAAACATGCCAACTTCCACGTTAGGAAATTCTTTGCTCCTACTTTTGCCTCTCAGTTTTCTGTCTGAAAACTTGTTTCATCCAGTGTTTTACCTATTAACCTTATTTTTTAAGGGGCATTTAAATTTACCTTTCTAATGGTACTTTCAGCTTGTAAATTCTTTAATTTCTGGGGAAAAATTAGTTTTTTATATTTGAAATGCAAAATTATACACAATTAATTTAAAGTAAGTGTCTACTTTCAAAACTGAACTAAAAATGGAGCAATGTATCCCATTTTATTATTGTTTTCCATTCTAATCAGAAAGGAATCATGCAGCATCATCTTCCCTGTTATTTCAAACTCCACATTAAAAAAAAATTCCAGTCAAGCATGCTCTCTTTTTCTGAAAAATTTTGAATCACTTGGCCTAATTCAACTGATTTTGAAAGACTAATAGGAGTCTCAAGGCTATTAAATTCATACAGGTTCATGAAAATGAACCTGAAACTTGGGTATGGGTGATGCTTCCTGAGCAAAATGGTGTGGTATAAGTTTAGTGAGACCCATGAGTAGATTCATCTGTGGGAAAAGCCTCAACTCACCTGAACATCAAACCATGAGACCCCTAGCCACAAGAATCTAAGGACTCTATACTGAGTTCCACTATTTTTTTAAGAGTTTCAGCAATGTGTCAGGGCCTATAATTTTTTCCTTCTACAGAGGAAGGGGGAAGATATATATATATGTAAAATTCTCTGTTAATGAATCAATAGAAAGTAAATGTTTTTCGCAGCGTGCTCTCTCCTGCCTGCAAAGCTGCTTCTGCTTGAAACTAAAATCTTTACGTCAGCGTCTCTGAAGCAAAATATTTACTTTCAATGTCCCACAAAAACCTAATGTCATTCTTTTTGCATCAGCCTAAAATCTGGTTCCTTAAAGTATTGTGGTGTTCAATGAGAGTTGAGATCATGTATCTCTTGCTTTTCACTATGTCTGTCTGCCAGATTCCTTCTCTAGGCTATGTGAGCTCTGTGGCTCACTAAGTAGTATCCAGTAATGATGAAGGTTTCATTTTTTTATCACATCTTCAGGCTAATTTCAGTAGATGAGGAAAATTAGATAACTTGTAATAAGTGGAACGAGATGGATTGTTACATCATGAAATATAGCATGCCAAGGTAAGGAAATGCCATTTCCCCATAGGAAGTTAAAAAAATGAACACCTATTTTGAGATGAGAAAGATGCTATCAGCTTATGTAGACAAAAGCTCATCATATCTCATAATTGTATGATTACACAATAAATATCATTAAAGATAAAACAGTATCTTGTAGATACTACTTTTCACTAGTACACTTCTAACAGCTTAATGAAGCAATGTTTTAAAAACCTCTGTAAGCACTTTGGAAAAGTTCATATTGCATCCTTCCTTGTTCCATAACTGTTCCTGCAAATTTTTGCCAAAACCGTTGTAGCTTTAGTTTCACGTCCTCTGTGTTGTTTTCACCGAGTTGACAAAAGGTGAAAGTTCTTTCTCTTGGCTTAAGAAGTAAAACACATCCCTACTTATGCTCCTTTTGAATCCAGACAGGACAAGAGTTCAGCCGCTATAGGGTTTTTCTCTTACATTTTGTCTTTAAAGCAAAGGCTGAACATAGACTGCCATAAGCAGATATCACTTCAGGTCAAAGGCTACATCTATAGGGTCCTTCAGACTTCATTCTGCTCTGCGCATCTCCCTTTTCTATCTCTCATGATACTAATATTCTGCTAGAAAAAATAAATGCCAATACAGTAAGGCTTGTGAATACCTAATGTGTAGAGGAGTTTGACCAAATTTAAGGATTTCTTTATGCTAAAGATGATGCTATTCAGTCATTGCCAACCATCAGTAAAAATAACCAGGTGTGTTTTTATTTCCTTAGCATACATCAAGGAAATACCTGATAAAGGTGCAAGGAACCAAAACCAGAGAAATTAGGTGCAACCTATTTTTCACCTCCTCTGTCTGCCTCTGCCCCTTTGCCCAGGATTGTATAAGATAAAAACAAAGATGACTTTTGTGACTCTAAGACACAAAAGCTTTTGAAAATGATCAGATAAGGAGAAGTTTAGATTAGTTATGTTCTTCTAATGCTTTTTAAAGCAAATAAAAACATTAGGGCATTATTATTTATTTATAACTCATAAATTAGCATAAACTAAATAAAACCTTAAACAAATCAGAGGTCTGGCAATCACCAGTTGTATGAAGCTTAAGAACGCCAAGTGCCAGATTCTGCACCTAGGGTGGTGCAACCCTGGATGTACCTGCAGACTGGGAAATAAGGTGCTGGAGAGCAGCGCTGTGGAAAGGGACGTGGGGGTCCTGGTTGATGACGAGTTGAATCTGAGTCATTGTGCCCTGGCAGCCAGGAGGGCCAACCACATCCTGGAGGGCATCAGGCACAGCATTGCCAGCCGGGCAAGGGAGGGGATTGTCCCGCTCTGATTGACTGGGATGGCCTAACCTACAGTGCTAGGGCANAGCGCTGTGGAAAGGGACGTGGGGGTCCTGGTTGATGACGAGTTGAATCTGAGTCATTGTGCCCTGGCAGCCAGGAGGGCCAACCACATCCTGGAGGGCATCAGGCACAGCATTGCCAGCCGGGCAAGGGAGGGGATTGTCCCGCTCTGATTGCACTGGGATGGCCTAACCTACAGTGCTAGGGCAGTTTTGGGCATGATATAAAAATACATTAAGCTGTTAGAGAGCATTCAGAGACAGTCTACGAAGACAGTGAAAGGCCTGTCTTCAGGCGGGGGGAAGCCATATGAGGAGCAGCTGAGGTGACTTGGTCTGTTCAGCCTGGAGAAGAGGAGACTGAGGGGAGACCTCATTGGGGTTACAACTTCCTCACAAGGGGAAGAGGAGGGGCAGGCACTGATCTCTCTCTGTGGTGACCAGTGACAGGACCTGAGGGGATGGCCTAAAGCTGTGTCAGGGGAGGTTTAGGTTGGATCTCAGGAAAAAGGTGTTTGGGCACCCAGCGGTTGGTTGGGCACTGGAACAGGATCCTGAGGGAAGTGGTCACAGCACCGAGCCTGACAGAGTTCAAGAATTGTTTGGACAATGCTCTTGGGCACATGGTGTGACCCCTGGGAATGTCCTGTGCAGAGCCAGGAGCTGGACTTTGATGATCTTTGTGGGTCCCTTCCAACTCAGTATATTCTGTGATTCTCTGATTCTATAACAAATCAATTGTTAGCTTGACTAGTAGCAATCCAGATATGCAAACAATAATATTTCCATCTGAGAGTAGTTTCTAATTACCTAATCTGTCCAGGGATTTTTGTCAAGATGCCTGCTGACATTATCTCTTTTCAATTTAGACTTACTATAAGATAGTATTAAGACTAAAAATAAAAGCAGACAACTCTGAGAACAAATCTGCAGCTTCATAGAAATCTGTTGAATTTAGGGTTGGGAAACTGTGTTCAGCATCCATGCCATAACAAAATTCCTAACATATTTTGCATGCTAATGACAGATATCAAAGTGCACTAAACACATTAGTCAGGCTTATCCTCTAGCTTAGAAGTATTTGAAAGTATTAGTTTCCTCTTTTAGGTCTGTACTTTATTGAAGTTACTTAGAAACTTGCATTAATAATGCAGGATTGTGGTAATTTTTTATATATATTTAAAAGTTTTCCAATTTCTTTAGCAGTTCCCAGTGTTTGGAAAACTAGAACCACCTTGAATTCTTTAAAAAGGGAAAGAATTTTGGTGATTATTTAAACTGAGCATTGGGCTAGGCTAGATACACTCTCAAAAATAGTCATTATTGCTGCAAAATAACAGTGGATAATCAGGCTATGTAATATTTATTGCTCTTGCATCTGTAGAGACTAAAAATGGAATTCAAAAGCCCTTAGTGTAGAAGTCCTGCAGTGTCACTTTTCATTTATTTCAGTGAGATGGAGAACCGGCCCCAGAGAATTTATTTCTGCAGAAAACATATAATGTACAGGAAATATGCAAATATGCTCATTCTGTTAACAATTTTCATTTGCACATTGCCTTTCAACCTAAAAGAGGTTGGAAGTTTTAAAACTTTCACAAAGCAATTTGTAAGAGCAGCTTAGATCTGAGTTGTGGTGAATTTGCCAGATCTTCATTGTTGTGACACTTTGAGTGTTTTACAGTAATTTAGTTTATTTTAAGGTGCCATAAAAGAGACAGGATGAAAAGACTTAGGCTGTTAAACTAAATTTTATTTCTGTGGGAGTCATGCTTATGCGTTCACTTTATAAAGAAAACTAAGAAGGATCACTAAAACTAAGAGGAGAATTTATTTGAATAAAGCATATAAAATTGCTTTGAATAAATACAAGTCTTAAATATTTCAAGCTCTGAAAGTGAGGAAGTAACCCACACGATCAGTTTAATTCCTTCTCAAAATATGTTAATGGGGGGGTAAGCCTAAGTAGAAAGAAGCAAACAAGTTGTATATATGCCTGTTGCACTGGGTTGAAACCTGTAAACTCAAGGTGAACTAAAACTTTTCTGCTTATTCATGAAGATTAAGAACGGACCTTGCATAAACTGGCCTGTCATATTTTAGGAGATCTCTTGATTTTCTCTTTGATTTATTCCCTAACAATATCACCAAAGCAGAATAGGCTGTGGCCCATTTTTTGCAGAGTTTTCTGGTTTGTGCAATCGAACTGCAATGATAATAGCTGTGACTACTCGTTGGTTTGAAATGTAACCCTGTTAAATATCAGCCAAAGCCTTCCACAGAAGGCTGCTGTCTTCTTCTGGTGCGTGACTTAAGCTGTTTACAGAAAACTGACTGGATGTTTCTGGCTGTTTACAAAGTGGCTCTGAAGGTTTACTTAGCAGTGGTCTGCTTTCAACAAAGTTGTGCGCACAATTTCCGACTGCGTTTGATTTTTTTTTTCCTTGGACTTCCATGAAGAGGGGGAACAGTTTATTTAGGCCTCTGTTTCACTTGGTTTTAGAGCTTAGTTTGGAAGAAAGCATGTGCCTTTCTGGAGGAATTATCTTCTGGACATTTACAAAGGTTTTAGATTTGTTGTCACATACCTCAGTTTTGGATCCCAAAGATGACCTGAATTGGGGCCATTCCAGGTTTACTTTTTATATTTTACTACATACATTTAGTGAGATCTAGTGCTGTTAGAAGATCCCCAGTAAACAAGAAGGTGACAGCAGCACACATTTTCTGACCACTTTCACCCCATGATCCATAAAAATCAATTGTAGTAGTTTGTCTTTTTCTTAGATTGTTCTGAAATATAATCCTACAAGTCTAGTGATACATTTTACTCTTTAAAAATAGTTCTTCACTTACTGTATTTTTTTTTTTCCTTTTAAGTTTATTCATCAGTTCACAACTCTGTGCCATGATACCAGAGCTGGCTTCTCCTGGTATGTCATCTCATGCATTCCTGCAGCAAAATTGTCTCCCTCAATGATAAATTTAGGATAGTACAGTTCTCGCCATTCACAGATTAAACCATAAAAAAAAAAAGTCTGTACTTTCTCCTGCAGGATCAAGTAGAAGGGGCCTGGATTGTGACAAAAAAAACTCCTTTTGTAAAAAAAATAATTTGAATGAATGCATTGCATTGTAGGAAATACCTAACTCTTATATTCTTGATAATATGAATTTTTTTCCCTGGTTTCACTGAACTGAAAGTTGGTCTTTACATTAATTAAGGAAATGATAAAGTGAAAATCAGAGTACACATGCATAACTTGTTTGTTATTCCATCCCCAATGGAATCTGCTGAGGAAACTATCCTTTGAAGTGAAAAGGACAGGCTGGAGGCTGTAAGAATTTTATTTAAAAGAACTTAGCAGTCATATTAGGTCAGAACTATAAAATAAATGTAGGCAATTTTATATGTTTTGAGGAAAGTGTTTTAGATGATTCCGGTACTTCAATGTTCTGTATTAAAATTTTAAAATTTCTGTATGTGTGAAGAGATTTGGAATATCTCTGTTGTTGGATAGCTATTTTGAGATACATTTAACTATGTGACAAAATGTGATAAATCTATAATCTCATTTAAAAGTTTTGGTCTTTATTATCCTTATAACTTGGATCCGAGCAATGAAGGCAAATTACTTTTACAACATACAATAAAATTATCATGGAATACCTTGAGTTAAAAGTGACCCGCAAAGATCATAGTCATTCTTTCAGTGTGTTTGCTGCTTCAGGCTGTGTATCTGTGGTGATTCTTCAAATTTCCATAGTCTCTTCTTCTTACAGGATACATAATAGAAATTTAAATCTTAAAATATAAAGAAGGAAAAAACTAATGAATAATGGCAGACATATGCAATTTTCGTGTTTGTTTTCAGAATCATGACAGATTGTCTCAGATTTACCACTTGTAATTGCTTGGAATCATGAGTATTATATAAAAAATATGTAGTGGGGAGCAAAAAAATTAAAAAAAAAATAAATGTTTATAATAAAATCAGCATTTGGATTTCCCAGCATTATGAGATGAAAGAGGTTACTGCTGCAATGGGGATGTATTAAATGGTATTCCTCAAGCATCTAACTTAAATCTGGTACTACTTGATATTAATTAATGTCCTGAATAACAGAATAAAAAGAATATATAGCATATTTTCAGATAACAGTGACCTAGAAGGAAGCCATAAAGCATAGAGGGTGAGAGATTAGAATGTTTTTTAAAAACACATGAAAGTATTTCAGAAACATATGACAGAAGGAAAAGGTTAGTAAAAGCGTTGAAGCTGAAATACATTTAATTAATTAGAAACTATGGGGAAATAATCCAAATTTGCGAAGATGCTAGTCTAGCTCAATACAAGTATTGAAGAGACAAAGTGTTTGTTCTGAAAAATACATGTGCATGGAACTGTACTGTGAAGCTGGGAAAAATGACCTGAACCCACTAAAATGCTGCGCTAGGTTGCTGACCCTTGGAAAACAGGTGTTCTTCAGCACTGGCTCGTGATTTGTAGACATGTAGCGCTCCATAAAACCAGCTTCAAAGTCATACAAGCGTTGAAATCCCAGTCCTGAAAGTTATGTATTTGAACAGTTTGGAAGTTAAACGTCGTTGGAAATGGAAAATAACACCGAAATTTAGGCACATATAAAAATTATGCTGTCAGCCCAGTCCATGAAGAACAATGGACAGTTGACATAGCTTTCAAAAGACAATGGAAGGAAATGCCTTTAAGGGAACTGTTAAAGAAAAGCTTTTTAAAATAGCCTTTAAGTCTTTTTTGACCCTTCCTTCAGTTCTGACACCAGATGACAGTATTTCAGGACATGACTGTTACGGTGGTTTTGAGGGGTTTTTTGTGTGAATGTTGAATAAGGCCATGGTGTAATTTTAGATTGCAATGGAGCGTGAACTATTTCTTCATGAAGTCATAGACATGAAGAGGGAAATTCTAGTCCATTTTCCTATGGGTCCCAATAGGTGAAATAAATATTTGCCATGAGACTTGGTTTCAAAGGAAGTCAGCTATGGGCTAAGAAATATGCTTAGACGGAGCAACCCATTTAGTAGGCATCTACTGTTAACCCCATTCAGCTGTTGGCACGAGTCTGTGTCACCTGCAGATAACTTCTCACTGCTGTTTAGTGACACTATCTTGATGACATCACAGTGTATCAGTATGTAACTGTGGCAAAATGATAGTTTATATAAGTTTTAAAAAGTATCTTCAATTAATTAAAAAAAAATCAGCTTTGATCAGAACTTAACAGCATTTCTCATCACACTGTGTGCAGTCAGTATTGCCACCTATAATCTTTTGAACATAATTTTTGTAACTCCTTTCTCCTCTCTACTGGAAAGGTTTAAATAAAAATTGCACTTACTGTCTTTACTCAGTAGAATATGAATGAGCAAAGATTTTGGAGATTTATTGTATTTCATTTCTCCCCCCAAGTAGCTTTTTGAGAGTCTTTCTTTGCTTCTCAAAGAACAGATTGCTGCAAGCCAAAGAAGGGAATTTAATGTATTTCTTACAGTTTAGAAGGCATATGAAGTTAAGCTTACTGCAAATAAATGTGTGGTTGGTTGACCCTGGCTGGATGCCAGGTGCCCACCAAAGCCACCTTATCACTTGCTTTCTCAGATGGAGAGGAGAGAGAAAATATAACAAAAAGCTTGCGGGTTGAGATAAGGGCAGGCAGAGATCATTCAGCAGGTATACTCATGAGCAAAACAGACTTGACTTGGGGAAATTAGTTTAATTTACTACCATTCAAATCAGAATAGGATAATGAGAAATAAAATATGTAGGACTGGTTATAAGTAGGATTGTTAATTTCTGTGAAACCAGCCTGTTGGCTGGGTTCACATGTAAGTATCAGTATTTTGAATAGTTACATGGGGTGACAATGAGAGGGGAAGATCTCTGACAGCATATGCAATGTCTTTAGATTCTGGCCTTTAAATCTCACTTTTATATTTGCTTTTGGATAATAATTCAAAAGAATCCTTTACCTGCAAGAAATTAATGCAGTGTAGAGCTTAGCTTATGATAGTAGTTCAGATGCTTAATTTCATTATCCACATTTTAAACCACTTTCTCTACTTGCTGCTTTATCTGAAAGGATGGTGTATCCTCTGGAAGGATGAACATCTTCAGTTCCTCCTTTGACATCACGGATCTCCTTGGCTAAATGTACTGCTCCTTTTCTTGCAGTGGCAGCTTCCTTTGAGATAATTCTTCCTGCTCTTCCGATTTTATTCACTTTCAAAACGAAAGGTCTACTACTGTGTTTTTTATATTCTTTTGGGGGCTTTTCTGACATCTCTCACATAATATGTGTGAGATACATGAAAAAACTAAGATGATACACATTCTGGAGAAGCAAAAGCATAAAACATGGCTCCTATTTCTATTAAAAAATGTATTTATATTCACTTTAGTTATAAATTAAATCTTGAGGGTAAGAGATTGCCTCAGAAGAGATTTGCTTAAATACTTACTTTAGTGATATGATTCTATAATTGTCTTGAGAAATTGTTTAATTAAACAAATGCTTATTAGGTTATCCTTAGTTTAGGAACTGTCAGAATATGTACTTTTAAAGGTCAGCGCTTAGGTAGTTTCCTTCTTAGTGTTGTGGGGAGGGAAAAAGAGGAGCAAAGATCACTGCTTGGGTACTTTGCCTGGCTTTGAATGGAAAGAAAAACCCAAACAAACCATAAAGTCTTAACAATCATTTTGCTTTCATCACATTTTAAAAGGCTTGCACAAAGCTTTTCTCCTTCGTAAAGCCAAGCAGGATTTTTCCCTTTATGATGATTGTCTCAGAACATTTAAAATGCAGGAAAATGAGTTTAGCAGCTGTCAAAATTAGTGCAGCTCCTGGGACTAATAAAAAGAAAAACTGTAATGTTGACACATCAAATAACATCCTCGGGATGTGGGACAACACCTAATGTGCGTTTTGTCTGACCTACAAGATGTGTGAGTGGCAGCCCTTGTGCAGAGCCATTAACTTGAAGAGGGACGTTATGCTTAGGTCTCAAATTGTATATACCACTTACAGGAGAATAAACATTCTACTGTAAGCGTGGGGGACCAAAAGAAACCCTGAATTTGTGGAGAGCTGCATTGCAATACTGTTGTGTGCTTAAATGCCCCTTATAACATGTGTGGGCATAAGTTATTTCTTCAGTGTGTGGATGTGGATATGTCTAATAATGCTCACATTTATAAAATATTTATTTGGCTTAGATACAGATATATTCAATGTATAGTGAGAAACTATAAGAATTACTAAGTATGTGTTTTTAAAAAGTATTTCCAGATGCTAAAACAGACAAAAATATCAGTAGAAAATATAAGTACGAAAAAAGCAAAATGACGTTTTAGGAGAAAATTTCCAATATACTGATTTAATTACCTTGAACTAAACAGGTCAAGGACTCGAATGCAGAAAACCATTGCAAGTCAAAATGTAAAACACCCCAAACCCATCACCCTTCAAAGAAAGGTTTCCAGGCTTATCTGGATGAATGGTGACCTGAGAAAGAACCTCTTCCCTCCTGCCCTAAAGACAGCATGAAAGAAAGCTTTATCTTGTAGGTCAGAGAAAGTAGGAAGAGGTTAGAATTGCCAGAAGTCAAGCTGAAGCGACCTTTGCAAGGAAATTAAAACAAATAAACAAAAAGATTCTTTAGATAAAGAAGAGAACAAGATCTGTTTGCACGAGGTAACCTGTACTGGCCCCAAATAAGAGTAGTATTTTGAATCACTTTTAAATTGTGATGCTAAAAATCTGCACAAGCCAGATAGCTAATGATTATGGACATGTGGCAATGGAAACCACCTCCCTAATGATGGCAAAATAAGCTCAGTATGTAACATATGCTAAAAGGATTATGGGTGGAAATTGGATAGGTGCTCTCAAGAGTTTTGCCATTTCAATCTGGCAGCAGCTATTTAAGAAAATGGGATGAAAAGTAAAGGGGAAAAAAAGTAGAATAAAGTAGAATGTGTTTTTCAATGATATATCTTCCTAAAGCAATATAAAATTAGATACGACACCTGATCACATTACCAGAATTAGAAGTTATTTTTTTAATGTCCCTAACTCAGTTGAAGCATAAGGCACATGCCTTCTGTGCCAGCTGTGGATGTTGTGGTTTGTGTTTTGTATTAAACACTCTAAACATGCTGTGGAGTAATGGAGTGTTTTATGGCTTGTTTTGTGCTGAGGGAGTTAAAACTTTTGTTCCGTGGACTCACAAACTTCTTTTTGCTGAGTCAATTTGATTCTGGGAATGAAATCTGGTGCTTGTAGGGAGTTCACATCTGGGGAACTTCCCTTCCTTCGCACAGGGTGCTACATAAATTTCTCTGTTTCCCTCTGACAAAAAGATGTGTTCTCTGTATGTTTTAGGTCTTTTCTTTGGGGGTTCATCTTTTGTCTCAGGTAACAAGGAATAGGACAAGCTCATATTGTGGCAAGGGATGTTTAGATATTGGGTATTAGGAAAAATTTCTTTACTGAAAAGTTGGTAAAGCATTGGAATGGGATGATCAAGGAAGTGGGAGAATCCCTGTCCTTGGAAGCATTCACAAACATGTACACTTGGTGGTGGATGTGGTTTAGTAGTGGACGTGGCAGTGCTGGGTTGATGGTTGGAGTCGATGATTTCAGAAGTGTGTTCCAACCTAAATGATTCTCTGTACAAATACATAAACAGCTTGCCTTGCCTTTGCTACTGTGGCGCAATGTTTCCTGAATGTCATTCTTGGACAACTCATGGATACAAAATAATAGTAAATGGCTTCTTGCTTGCAAGAACTAAGCAATGATGCCTGGAAGGGGTTTAAAGGCTGTGTGTGAATGCATTATATACACTGGTTATTAACAGAAGTTACTGCATTGACTTTAGTGAGAAACTGTTGTTCTCCAAAGAGCTTGGAGAAAATCTGCTCTCCAAAGGCAGAATTTAAGACACTGTGGAAAAGAGCCAACAGCTCTGAACTACTATTGCCTTTTCACAAGCAACTGGAGACAAATTTTATTAGACCTCTTTTTTCCAAGAGGTATTAGCTACTGTTGACTGACTGTATTCAGAGAAAGGAGAGGATAGACAACTCGACAACAAAAACTTTCATAATATTTTCACCAAGGGCTGGGGTGCCTGCAAATTTTTATATATTTTATTTTTTGACAACAATTATCTGCCTGTTAGTGTGGAAGTGCCACACAAGGATGAAAAAGAGGTCATCTCCTGTATGTGATTAGCAGCCAACTTGTTCCCTAACATCACCCAAAATTATAATTCTTGCCATGGTGGAGAAATATACTTTGTCTTCCTAGAATACCTTTACTGTTTATCTATGTTTTGGTGGGATTGACCCTCCTCCTTGCTGATGATAGATATATGTCCTAACCCTTAGAACTCCTGTGTGTCCTTCTGTACAGCCTGCCATAGCATTTTAGCACTTCGAAAAGACTTTCTGCTTTATCTAAATCTCTGTGCTCTGCTGTGTAAGACATCCTTTTTTTTCTCAGATTCTGCAAGAGTCATTTCAGAAGGCTTCTTCGTGGGTGGCAGTGGATGTAGGAGGAGTATGCCTGGTACGCCATTACAGGTGTGACTCTCCAAAGCTCACTACCCACAGTGAAGAGAAAAAATGATTCTCATGACTTGTTTAGGGCTACTTGTGGCATGTCCTTCCTATTCCCTTTTATAGAGGAAGCTGAGCATAGAATAGAAGTAGTTCAGTACAGCTCTGTCTAGACAAACAATGAACACCAATACATAGAGCCAGGTGAAGCTGTTGGGAGTCTTCAAGGAGGGTCTGCAATGATTTGAAAATTTGTAAAGCAGTTTACAGTGTCCAGAATTCTAGCCATTTTCTACACACACATAGTAGTTGCATATTGGGTGAAAAGAGCATTATCTTTTCTCTCCAAAGTGAAACATTCCAGAATTATCTCCAATTTTATTAAACACAGCCACAACATTCACTGTATAACCTAAAGCTTGGCATACTCAGAGCCAGTGCTAACAGTGCTGGTCTGTTGAGGGATGTGTGCTGTAAGTATGATGAACCTTTACATTTGAGAATATTTTACCACAGTCTTTGTTGTATTTATTCATCTACTGATTTATCTGGATAATACAATTCGCAGATTTTTAATAGTGGTGTTTAATTGCTGAGGTATCTTTATATTTTTCACCTTCTGAGGACTTACGTTCCAGATTGTCTTCTATTTAGCAAAAGCTAGGGCTTAAATGCAAATTTGACTGGGAGGCAAAGCCTGTTGGTGTGGTGGTTTTGGTCTCTACTGTGCTCACACTTGGATTAATTATTTTTGTGGTCATCTTGTAAAAAAAATTAGCTTTTTTTTTTTTGTGTGAATATCTGTTTGCCATTGACAGATTCTTGAAAGGCGGCTATAGACTATTTTTGGTTTAAGAATGTTTTAATTTGGGTTATATCTTCAGATACAAACAAAAAATAAAAGAGAAAATTGCATTGTATTAAGTATTTTAATTCCAAATACAATTTTCATTTCAGAAGAGAAAATTGTCTGAAACTTTTGCAAAAGAAAATAGTTACTGATACGTGGAACATTTTCTGCATAAATACACTCCTTGGATGTTTAAGGAAATGAAATTTCGTTAACATTTGGAATATTATATGAATAATCTCATAGAGTTCAAAGTCTTGTTTTACACTTCAGCACTGGGAATCAGGATTTCCCAACACAATGCGGTCAGAAAAAATGAATTAGCACTGACGCAGAGCTTATGACCTCCTTGGCGCCAAGGGGCTACATTTAGCCAATTTCCTGCAAGGATATAGTTCAAGAAAAGTTTCTCACTGATGCCTAATGTAATTTAGATGATCACATTTACCGTTTTGTTTTAACTTCTATAGGAGTGACTTTAAGAAAAATATAAATTCTTAATAGTTACTTGAATATCATTCCCTTGTTGAAAATAAGATTTAATTTCATTGCCTTTGTATATGCCCTGTTTGGCTGTTAAGTCCAGTGTTTTGTTATTTCAACAGACTTCAAACATGTCATAAATAAATTTCCACTGGGTTGGCACTTCCTTTTTGCTTCCTGATGTAGGGATTGATTGTTCTTTGCAAGTCTCTTGGGATTTTATGAGCTTTCTCAGAATGACTGACTTGACCACAAATTCAGCCATCATAACTTTCAGAAACCGGTCACACAGAAAAGCCAATAGAGGCAATTTTTGGAACAATAGCAAGTGCTACATATTGTATGAGATCAAATGCCTTCTCAGGTGTAACAGGAGATGCAGACAATGATGGAATCTATTCAAAATGTTATTTGTAGGATTAGAGTCAGTGGCAGAGAAGGTTGTTAATATGGAAGTTTTATAGGATAGTATCCCTAGAATAAGTGTTTCTCACAAGGGGTGTCTTTGTATACGCATAAAAATATTGACATGCTTAAATAGATTACTTGGCTATTTGGGAAGCTTATCAAGTACTATGGACATGAAACAATATTAAAACTATGTACTGAATCCACCTAGGATAAGAACGTTATAAAATTTTAATAATATCTAAATTAGCAAAGTAATGTAATTGAATAATTCAGTATCTCAGACAGAAACAAGAAAAGAAATTAATGTAATAAAAATTATTAACTGGGAAAGTAAAAGTTCAACATTGAATCCAAATGCTTAGAGACAGAGATGTCCAGTGGCATCTTAAATATCCAAGTGAATCCTGGTCTTCTCTAGGCTTTGCATTTATTACCTGACAGCCTTGAAGTGTCAGCTATGCTTGCTGTCTGAAACAAGGCTTTTGCTATGTTTAGTCTCAGAAATCACCTTTTAATATTCTACTAACTATTCAATGCTATTAATGTATTCTGGTCAGTAATAAAATACTGTCTCTTAGTTAATAAAACAGCAGGAATAAGATCACTTCTTCTGGATAGTTCAACAGAATTGTTAAACATCTGAGATTTAATACCACCCTTTTTTCTTAAGCACTTTTGGCCATAGCTGGGTATAATTTCTCTTCTGTGCCAAACTGTGTGAAATGTTTGAGAAAGTGTCTGCGTCCAAGGAATCATAGAATCATTTAGGTTGGAAAAAACCTCTAAAATCATCAAATCCAAACTAAAGCTAGTGCTGCCAAGTCCATCACTGAACCATGTCCTCAAGTGCCACATCTACATATCTTTTAAATACCTCCAGCAATGGTGACTCAACCACTTCCCGGTCTCATCCTGTTCCAGGGCTTGAAAACCCTTTTGGTGAAGAAATTTTTCATAATATCCAATCTAAACCTCCCCTGGTTCAATTTGAGGCCATTTCCTCTCGGCCTATTGCTTTTTACTTGGGAGATCTATTCCCACCCCAGTAAGACCCCTTTTAGGTAGTTGTAGAGAGCAAGATCATCTCCCCAAGCCTCCTTTTCTCCAGGTTAAACACCCCCAGCTCCTTCAGCCACTCCTCACAAAACTTGTTTTCCAGACCCTTCACCAGCTTCACTGCCCTTCTCTGGACTCGCTCCAGCACCTCAGTGTCATACTTGTGCTGAGGGGCCCAGAACTGTTTCTGTGATGGCAAGTACATTGGTTTTTCACATGCACAGTGACTTCCAACTCCTGTTAGTTGTTGGCCTGCATTGGTGCAGATGTACTTTAGTTAGGCTGTTGATCCCACCATCTTTTATGCGTTTTTGGATGTCTAATTTGGATTTCCAATTGACTTTTGAAAGGCTTTAACAAATTAGAAGGTTTCTCTGGAGCCAACTTGGCACATATCTGGGTTGGACTCTATTGCCCTATAAGATCGTATAGGCAGCTTTTTTAAGAAGTTAATTTTTGCCAATACTTTGAAGCTGAAAATGAGATTGTTCAGTTATTTCCTATTCCAAATATTGGGTAAAATTGGATTAAATATTTAAAGACAGTAATTGCTGAAAAATATGTTTTGTAATGCTGAATTATGCGTAATTACTATTCCTAGACTCACTATTTAAAATATTTCTGGAAAGCATCCTAAGTGACGCAGAAGTAAGTGTCAAAAATGCACTTAATTTATGTCAAAAAAATGCTGCTGGCACAGTCATCCACTTAGGAACAAGTGGTTACTTGACTACTGAGCAAACGTGATACTAATGAATGGAGTATAACATCACATAATTTTCCTATGTTCCTACCACAGAAAAAAACGTGGAGGGCTTTGATCCAAAGTAATCATTTTTCCTGTTTTCATCCACAAGTTGTTCAGTTTCACCATGCTGTGTGGAAAGACAGCTAGAATTATATACCCTGTGTAAGCAACTACTATACAAGTTTGTACTTGGGAAGTAAATGAGCTCAGAAATACTTGTGCATTTGCTTAAAAGAACCAAACTACCTACTAATTTGTAATGTATCTATGCCCTATATAATCATGACAATCATGCCATTTTAATCAGAATTTTTTCCCAGTGGCATAACTTGCAGTCTTCATTTGTAACTAATGTGCAGCTAGTACCTAAAATGAAATTGGAAAGGCAAAACTGCATTCAGCAGAGCTCTTTTTCTTATCCACCTGCACAAATTTAGAAAATTGCTACAGAGGCCAGAACTGAGAGTTTGATCTCTGTTGTTCGCTAATTCAAAGTGGGAGAAGCTGTACGTAGAATAGTGGGAAGACCATCTTAGGAGGTGCTAAATGTCCTGCAATGTAAATATCCGAAGTTCGAAAACCCCTGTGCTCAATTTTGAGTCTGAGCTGCTTTATTAGGAGAGAAACTATGTGATGCCACATTCAGGCCTTTCTTATGACAGCTTCCTATGATTGTAGGCAGAAAAAATATCCAAGAGGCTCCAACACTGGCTGTGGTATGATCCAGGGGCAAACAGCAGTTGGTCTCAATTTTGGAAGTGGGGAGATGAACAGAGAATCAAATAACTACAGAAACAATGGTGGGAGAGAAATCCCTATTCAGTGATCGCACAAGAAACTAAGTGGTGAAGTAAAAGGTGACAGAAACTCAGAGAGACTTGATTTACCATTTTACATAAAATTAACTTCAGGTAATACTACTTAAAATACGCTTTCTTACAAAAAGCTAAACATATGTTCTCTTACCCATTGTATAATAATAGGTAGAAAACCCCATTTTCTCTAAGGCGTTCATAGTATGTACTGAGGAGATGATGTATCACGGGACACACTTGAAAAGATTTGCAAACTGCTGCAGTATTTGAGATTACCAGTCTTGCTCTAAGACCTAGCAGAGGCATCATTTCTTTGTTCAGGTTAAAATGCTGTCATTCTTACTGTAGGGAAATTATGATATTTGGAAAGAAATATTTTTCATTTGTGGCAATCTTATTTTTATATGTACCTGTAATAGTATTTTATTTAGTAAAAAATGAAAGGGTTCAAAACAACAGTTTTCCCCCAGATTTCCCTTCAAAATGAAATCTCTGGGTTTTTTTTGGTTTTTTGCTTTTACTCTAGATATCTGTATATACACTTAATATATATATATT
>VXAZ01008675.1:53157-136517 GCA_013399875.1 Gymnorhina tibicen | reverse complement strand
ATATATATATATATATTTATTTCTATAGGGATATATTATATAAGCTTTATTGGCTATCTAAATATATCTGTAGGAATTTAGCAGCTGGTGTTAATATTAAAAAAAAAAACAGCTATATTCTATAATTTGAAGTGAATATTCCATTTTTTTTAATTTCTTTTTTTTTTAACAATAAATAAGAGCATAATTCCTCTCTTGATCTTTCACTTAAAAAAGGACCTAAGTGTGAGAGGTCACCAAGAACTATGCCATAGTTTAAGCATCTTTTTGCTTGACTTGGATGCTAATATCTAAATTCTGCCTAAAAAGCATTTCCCAATTAAAGCATGTCAGAATTCAAGACCTACTTCTCTGTACAAATTGACTGAAATAATTGATTTCAATAGAAAGCAATGGGAAGAAAAAAAATAGCCTTACTGAGCTACAATTCTGGCACCCTTGGGGAAATGGAACAGATGGTTTTACTACAGATCCAGGACTGTTATGAATTATTTTTTCTCACTGTCTCTCATCCTGTCTTTCAAAAGACAACAATTCCTCTTTTCTGGACCATGACACAGATTTTTTTGGATGCTGCTTAGCAGGATGTCTACAGATGTGGGGTTACGAGAGTCTGTATAGAAGGATGCATGAACCAAACTGAGCCAGAAGGGAGATTGTTGCTTCGCTCTTGTGAAGATACTGGTGCTCTTCACAGAAACTGTAGCTGCAGGAAAAGGATAGAAATGGATCAGAAAAGCTGGCCAGTGGCTCTACTGTTAACATTACAAGGGATCAGACTACATATAAACCACATATTATATACGAATTAGATATAATACAGTGAGAAAGCCTATTGCACTAGTGCTGGATACCAGACTTTAGTACCTGGTTGTGCAGAACTTCAAGCATTTATAATTCTCATCAAAGTTTGCAGCGAAATAGAGGATATGTCTTGTTTGCATCTTGTCATGGGAATTAGTCTGCAGTTTATGGACTGTTTAGAAAACAGCTTAATTTTGCTCTTGAAATGGCTTATGCAAGAGAAAGCTATTTCTATTGTGTTTATTTTTTCAATGCATCTGTCATTAAATATATGGTTTCATCTGTTGAAAATGCATGAAATACATGAATGGAATGCACTGGAATGATGATTCTATGGAGTTATATGAAAACCTCGCAGTGCTCTCTTTCTTATTTGCAGTTAAGTATCTCTAGAAAATATGTTTAACATTTTTTTCCGTATTTTGGGATGTGAGGGAGAATAGATCTGTTAGAAATGTGTACTGTTTGGTGTAATCTGCAAGTAAAACAGAATGTGTCAGAACTCTAACTAAAGAAAGAAATTCGCTTTTGCAACATTATTTTTTAAGTGCATTAAGGACATACTCATACACAGTCTGTCACAGCAGATGGAAAGATCCAGCTGAGCAACTTTCTCTGCTTATAGTTTTCTACTCAGCAGATGACAGTTTAGGTCAATGATTGTTTTCTTTGGTGAAAAGACAAAAGAAAATGTAGGCAATGCGAGTAATAGGGATAAATTAACAATATCAAAGGGGAAAAACAGAATTTCAAGGCTTTAGAGGTAGAACAGATCAGCTCTCATCAATTCCTGAATGTTTTTTTGTCTTTGAAAGGCACTTTTTTTGTTTCTTTTCTGCTAAGATAAATTTGGACATGTGAGTGTTAAGTATCAATTTACACATTTGGGTCTTGAAGATAGGCAAGCAGAACATTATCTAATTGCTTCAATGACAGTTTTTTACTGCAAGAAAATGTCAAATTAGAAGTTTTCTCATTGAGCAGACAGCTTCATCAGAAACAATGCAAATAAGATGTAAAATAGTTTCATGGTCGATTGTAGATCTCTATCTCACATAAATTCAGATTAACTATTTTTGAAGCCCTCTAAGAGAATTGCTAGATTTGTGAATCCAGCCTTTTCCTTACAGTCCTGTATTTTCTTTAGTATTCAAAGTGTGTGATGAGAAGAAAAAAGATGGATTTTCCACCTTTTTTCTCACATCTGAAAGCAAGTTAAACATTCATCACCTCGAATCATCCCACCAGAATGTGATGTGTCAACGGCTTGTATTGCTGCTAAGCACCGCGAATATACAATCGTGTTTCATTCTTTCATACCAAGCACTACGCTAAAATGAGTTCTTGGTTTGCATGAGCATCCGTAAATCCTTATGGAACTCATTTCAAGAAAGCATCTTTTGAAACATGAGTGGAGGGCACAGAGCTCACCGTGCGAATTGGCCGAAATGCCCAGAACACAGCAGCCGCGGCCCCGAGCTCTGCCCGGGCTCGCAGCAGTTTTACTGCAGGGACTGCACTGCCCTGCAGGACTCACGGGCAGGTTATCACAATCAGCCAAAGGAGAACGTGTGTTACTCCACTCAGGTCAAGCTGGAACTTACCCTGACTTTAGCCCCAAGTCTTTGCCATGAAATTACTGATAGTCTTGGGGATGAATGCTTGACAGACTGTTCATGTATATAAATAATGTAGTATTTCGCCTTTCAGAGCTCTGATTTTCCTTGCTGGTTTGAAGGAAAAAAATTTCAGACTTTTATTACTGACATAGCTTGAATTACTCCTGTCATATTCACCTCTTTAATAGACTTTAAGCCATTGATGTTTAAGTAAAGAGGTTTTTTTTATCAAAAATGGTTTTCTTTTCTGAGTTCTTTCAGTGATTATACCTCACTGCAAGTGAAGATGACAGTTTAGGAAATGGAAATGTATTGCTTTCATCGAGGTATATAAAGTATTAAATAATCATTAAATAAGCATTGTAAACCAAGAAATACTCCAAAATAATCAAGTGCACACCTGGCAAGGCAGCTTAAAATTTAAGTATAAACAGGTTCTAACTGTGTCAATTTACCCTACAAATTAATGAAATCACAGCAAAAATACAAAAAAGATGTGAAGTTTCTTTGTACATTGAAGAACCATTGCATCTCATTTACCCAAAGAGAGCAAAGCATGTCATATCCTACAGAAAAGAAGCATGACACAAGTGAGAAATGGGAAATAGTCACATGAATTAGATGGAAAAGATTTGTTCCCGTACTTGTCAAATTTCCAGAACTACTGACTTACAGCAGGTGGTAACATCCAGGACAGTTCAATCCCTTCTCTAACGTCTAGTCTTCTGTTACAAGAGCATGATAGCCAAATAGTACTGGAATCCTGGTCAAGTAAACCACAGTAGTTTAGAATATTATGTTCTCTATTTCTGACTTGAATTTTACTTACTTATTTCATACGAAGTATAATAACTTAAACAGAAGGAAGAAAACCTTTCACTTGAGTTTTAGGCATAAAGCTGTTAGAACTTTATGAACATCTCCTGAATTTTACTTCACAGATTAAATAGAGAAGTCATCAGTTTACATGCCTTGATAGAGTTTAGGGATATATACTGCATTCTAGGCATTTGCTGAAGTGCATCTTCAGGTTACGGAAAATTACTTCGGAAATCGCCTCCTAAAAACTGGGAGCAAGTCAACGAGGAATTTTTTTGGTCAAAGTTTAGGATTTAGGTATCGCTCACAGCGATTATATAATCAGTTGTGAATCTAACCCCTTGTATATCTTTCCTTTATCTATCCTTTCATCCTAGTCTTTACAGATTCATCAGTGAGAAGGAAATTTTGAGCACTGACTGGTGAGTATGCTTAAGGCTTAGCTGTGTTTTGGTATGGCATTTCACTGTGTTGCAAACTCTCGTGGCAGGAACAATACAGCGGAGACCACAATTTCGTTTAAGCTGTCTGTTTCACAACTTCCCAGACCTTATATAAATGGTTTTGCTGTCAGTGGAAGTTGTTTCAAATGCTCTTAATCTTAATTAACACCTCAAAAATGGTGAGATTTTCAGTTTTCTCTGTCTTATTTTTTCAGTCCTTTTTCCATGAGGCATGCTTTGAGCTTCACAGTGTTGCTGGCTCTCTGGGAGAGCTAACAAGAATCCTGGTAGATAAATGCTGCTTCATTTTGCATGACAACAGGAACAAAACTTATGGATGATGTCTTCTCAAGCTAGGAAGTTGTAACAGCTATAGTTACCTATCTGCGAAACCTGGTGTTTTCGGGTAAAATGTTTCTGAGTATATGCACTTCTTCCCTTCTTCAGTAATCAATGATGTTAGAACAACCTATAAAGAACAAGAGTGCTTGATAACACTTACCAGGCCTTGCTACTCTGAAGACTGATCACAGTCATACAGTGATGCCATTAATAATGAATAACACTCTTTAAATCAGAAGAAAGAATCAGTGATGTCAGCAAAAAGCCTCTTCCTGCAGATGTATGGTATTGATTTGCCTTTAGCTAACCTCTTCTTGATAGTCTTCTCAGAGGCCAAGATTATTATTTATTTATTTCATAATCAATTTATTTTTACCTTTTTGAGTATCGATTTTTCTTCCTGGCAGTTTGAGGAACCCCCTAATACAGATGATCTTCATTCCAAGCTGGTGCTAGAAACCGTCTGATGGGTAAGTCACAGAAAAAGCCAGAATCTGTTGGTGCTGGTGGCTGCAGCTGCATTCCTGATTTGAAACCACTCAGAGAGAGGATGCTGGTTTAGGAATCCGTGTGCACAGTTCTGCAGGACCCTGACTGGACACAGAGTGAATAACTGAACTGGGACTGTAGGCTGGGAAAGGTGAAGTTTTATTCACCCACTGGTTGTTTATCATTGCTAGAGTTACTAAAATAAAAATAGTTATTTTAGAACTGTTTTCCAAATTAAGTTACAGTTAAAGAACGTAAGACATACTTCTTACAAGTTTCAAAGAACAGTGACGTAATAAAAGGAAACGTTAACTCATAGATCTTTGAAACATAAAGACTTATGACTATGAAAGCTGAATGTTTTTAAACTTAATGTAGTAATGTACTGAATGAACAGATAAACTTCTACCACTTGGATTCTCTAAAGTGTAACCTACTATTATTAATCTTTCAAAAGAATACTGATCTTTTGTATATATACTTGCAGCAATATCAAACATCTCATTGGCTGGCAGTCTGTTCTTTCAAATAAATATATGAGTGTGCTGTCAGAAGATTTCTAGTTTCCTGACAGATGACACCAACATGTATATGTATTCACTCTCTTATTTTTGGAAATTACATTTGATAAAAGCTTAATCTCTACATAAAGCATATATTTGTATTTTTTTCATAGTTTGGAAATGAAATTAAATGTTAGTACTAGCTCTTCCTCTAGTGGAGGTAACTGACTTGACTTAGCATCAGAAGTATATTTGAGTGTTTGTTTTTTTAAACTTAATTTTGCTTGAGTTTATTTTGAGCTAAGCTTCCAGGCAGTGTGTCTGCGCATATGATTAGACTTTTTTTTCTGAAAGCAATACAAGTCCAAGGTATTTTTGTGCTTCAGTTAGAGGTTATTTGCTGTATTTTAAAATAAGCATCTCTTAAATGGTTTACGAAAAACTGATTGGATAAGTTGAAACCAATAGTATCTACCCTGATGGTAACCCATGGACTACATTGAGCCAGAAGTGTTCCATGACTTGGTAGCTCTCTGCATCCAAATTACTGGACAGGGTGCAGGCTAGTGAAAAGTACGTCCATAAGATGTAAGATTTGAGCTTACAAATAGTATCTACCTTTAAAAATGGCATTATCCGTCTGGGAAAGATCCCATAACCCCATTTCATCTGTCTTCACAGCGCTGTAAAGCAGGTGGTGGGTACATCTGTGCTAAGGAAGAGCACAGACCTCAGGGTTTTTGAGGTATATATGAAAAGTCTCCTTACCTGCCCTTGAACCCAAGATTTTTTTCCCGTCACAACATGAATGAGATGTGAACATAAACTCAATTACAAGGCTGAATTAAGTTCCAAAATGCTGTGCTGGACATCGAGGACCGGGTGAGTGCATTGTTAGACTGCAGGGGTAGTACACAGAATCCAGCAGAATTAATGCTTGGGTTTTTTAACAGGGAGAGTGATATTATAAATCGGGTTTTTTTGTTTATAAATTATTCTTTATGTTTCAAGTGGTATCTGCTAGGGTGATCAATGCGTCTGTTATTTTTTTTGCAAGTTTGCTTTGGGGAGCTCTGAACTGTAATTATTATTATTTGCTTGGACAGATTGGATTTGCAAACTTGAAATGTGAAGTTTCAGACTTCTTTTTAACACTTGCTTTCATGTACGTGTAGTGAAGAGTAACTCTACGTATCTAAAACGAGATTAATCCGTGTGTTGGCATGATTATTTAATGGAGAGAGAAGAAAGAGGTCTTAATGATAATAGAGAAAAAAGCAATGCTATTTTTAGTGAGAGATTGGATATAAAAGGGAAATAGAAGGGTTAGAGTTAACAGTGATATGTGAGAAAGGCTGACAGGGAAATACAGATATTCTTATGGGGAGACTGAGATATGGTCCAGAAATCTAAGAGAAAGAATTTGAGAATGGGGGCAAAGGGGAAGAGTTCAGTGACCACATACGTCTGATTATAAACATAGAAAAGGGATAAAGAGCTTGCTGAAACTCAGTTGAAAGGTCAGAGTCTGTCAGGAATGGATATAATATCCTTACCCAGGAATAGGAAAAATACCTGAATCTACAAGATGTTATTTTCATGACACGGTTTTGCTGAGAAGAAAAGGGAATAAATGGTAATACACAATTATGAGAGGTTTCTGTAGTTGTTTGCCACAAGTAGAAGTGCTTATACAGAAGACTATTGCACTGTGTTTTAAGATTTTATTTTTTTTTTCTGGAATGTGCTATTCTTTGTAATTCAGTACATTCTCAAGCTGAAATAAAGTTCCCTGATTCATAGATTCAGACTACAGATAAAATACAAATTTTTAATGATAAATTACTCAAATTTTAGAACTTGCAATTGTAAAATTGGTGATCTCCTAATGCTTTCTACTGTCCACATTCCATTACAACATTTGGACAAGAAAGTATAGATAAAATGAGTACAGATATGTGTTCTATGAAAAAACTTTCATCTCTCCAGAGCTTTTAAGACCTGTAGTGTATTGCGGAGTCTTAAACCTGTATTTAAGTGGCCTAATTTTATTAGTTCTTATTAGCCATTAATATTAATTAATTTAAAAAATTAAATACCTGGTCCATTTGATCTTATTATTTCATCACTCAACTAGAAGGTTGTCCTGTGTTCTTCCCCATTAGTTTTATCTGCAATGCAAAAGGAAAAGAGAAAGAGAACAAAAAGCAGCTATTAAATAAATTATCAACTATTATTTTCATTTTCTCCAAGGAAGCAAAAATCCTATAATACAAAGAATTATTACTATATCATATTTTCTAAATAAAAAAGTTCTGAAAATCCTGAATTGACCACTTTTAAACTTTTCTACCTGACAGCAACCTTTTGTACTTCCAAATGATGCAAAATCAACTATATTTTAAAATCACAATATTTTAAGGCTATATCCTTAAATTAAATATAAAATAAATAGTATTTAAAAGAATATAGTCTATTCCTCACACTAATCTGTTTATGAGCTTACTGACTGCATAAATGATTCCATTCCTGTCTTTTGGCATAGATGCGATAGCTGGTAATGCTTCAAAAAAATAGGAGATATGTTAAAATTCAAGGCCATCTGGAGTTGTAACTGAGATCTAAAGACTGAAAATGAGCATACTGAAAGCAATCCTAACACTAAGCCTTTCAAGATGATACAGTACATGTGCAAGATTTCATGCTGGTCTTTCAAATAGAGCTGAGAGAACTGATTTACTATCAACTTGTTCAGCCTGAATTAAACAAACATGTCAGCTGACTAACAACACATACTGTAAATAGCATGTCCCTCTGGTAGTGCAGGTAAAGTGGGCTTACTCTGCATAATTTATGGTCCCCCTAGAGTATAATATTGAAAGAGTACAGAAACTGCTGTAAATTCCTGATGAAATGCAAGCATAAGTCTGTTTACTATTAAATGTGATTTACTGCAGTTACATGCACACCCTCCCTCTCCCAACCACCTTGTAATTTTTGTACAAGGTACAGGGATTTTAGACAAATAACAATAAAAGCTTTTTATTTGGAGTTAGTGAAGAATAACTTGCATATAGAATTATCATCTATCTTTTCAAATCTCCTTTTAAGCTGTATAACCTATTTTTATATTTTTTTAAAGAATATTAAGGGTTGAAGTGAAGATGAAAATTTCAAGATCATTATCAAATATCTCTTCAAAACTGAAAGTGGTGTAGACCTATAAGCTTCTTTGTGTAATAGATGCAAGGAAGACCCGTTCTACAGATTATTTCATGACAGGATGGAGATAAATGGAATCCCATTATTTCACAGAGAATCTGTAGAGTCCGTATCCAATACTAATGATAGTAATTCTGATGTTTGTGTTTTTGTTTATAACGCATTTTTATACCACTGTTCTCACGGAATGTAGAATTGGAGAGCCTGATTATCAGAAAATGTTATCAACTGCTTTTATGCATTATTCTATGCATCTACATAATTCTGAGAATGGTTAACTAGTCACTTTGCTCAGACATAAACCTGATTTGTGGTAGCTTTTACAAGTCAGGAATTTGCTCTCTATAAATCTTGGTTCTGCTTAGAGATTAGCATAATTTATGCCCAAAAGTCTCAATACTTGGAAAGTTAAGAAACAGAAAAAACGTGCATTCAAGAAAGTAATTCTTATTGAATGCTGATGTTTCTGATAAAATTGAAGCTCCTTGTTCATTGGCCTCATTTTTGAACTTCCTGTCTGCCCTTCCCTACTCCGATGGGTCCTACCATTTTGGAGTGTGGTATGCTCACTCAGTAGAAACGCAAGTGCCTACTTGCCACGGTGGGTTTATTAGCTGCTTTCCTGAACCCTTTAAAAAAATTTAGACATGTGATCATTGCTCAGTTTAGCAGGATTTGGGTTTTTTTATTTGCATAGCACTGTAACATGCACTTTTTATAATTTACATGGAATTACTTGATGGAATGTAGGTTTTGTTCTGCTTTCACTTGTGCCCTCCTCCGTTGTAACCACAAGCACGTTTTTTATCTGTTAGATACCTGCTTACTTAGGCTCTGTTCCTGGTACCAGATTAGGTTTGTCCTTCTCTTCACTCCCTCTCTTCTGTATTGGGCTGGGATAGAAATACAAAATCTTCACCTACAGTTTTGAGGTTTTTTGTTTGGTTTTTTTTTGTTCAAGTCTTCATAAAAGTTTGTTATTTAATTGATTTCTTAAGGTATTTTATGTTTCCTTTAAGCAGTTAAACTACAGAAACTGATGCTTGGATTTTTTGAATACCGAATTAAGTTTGATCACTATCCTCTTGCTATTATGTTGACATTGCCAATTTAGACACTGATGATTTGCATGACTATTAATCCCACTGATGGGAAGTGTGAGTTATTATAACAGCTAAAGTTGGACATCAATGTTAAATTGTTGTCCAAATTTCTATCTGCATTTGATTGCTGAAGCAATATAGTAATAAAGACATTGTTCAGTATTTGCATGCCTAAACTTCACCCTGTTATCCTATTTGGATAATAAATATCCGGCCTGTTAGGAAGAACACTGACCATAGCAGGAATACAGTGGAAAGTGTGAAGTCTCAAAGTGTCTCTCCTCCTGTTAGCCTGCCTCAACCCACGATGGGGACTGAGTAATTAACAGGAACTTTCACTCAGTTTTAGGAACTATGAAATACAAAGAATCTAGAAAAGCAAACCCTCTTGGCCAACCTTCTAGGATATAATACTATTTCATTAATAACTCTTTTAAGAACAGCTGCTTAGATCCAGCACTGATGTCTACAATTACTTTTACAGATCTGACCATTCCTGACACAAAAATCTTGCTTTGCAGCTTTGCTTGTTCCACTTCTGCACCCAATAAAGTTTCTGTAAGTAAAGAACTTCCAACTTCTGATATATTTTAATTTTGAATAGATTGCTTTTCCCATGCAAGTTAAAAATCTTACCTTGTTTTAACATTGTAGATGTTTGATTTCACATTTTCTGAAAGAGACTTTTTTAATGTAGAGACTGTGTCAATCCACAGCAGACTGGTATAAGTCCTTTCATGACCCCATTGGAATACATTTTTTTTCCCCTTCAAAATATACTTGCATCTGTATACATTGATCAAGAGATCTGATTGACTACATAAGAGTAAAGCCCATCAAAGCATTTTGACTGATTTAGCTGTAGAATTTATAATGTAGCCTGTAACACTCAATAAAAAGCAGTGTTGGTATTTCCACTTTCATACCAATAATCTTGAATAGACAAGGTTATTGTCTATTCCTTAGACAATTCCTTAATTCCTATTTTATACTTTTCTTTGGGAATGCTGCCAAGAAATAAAATAGGAGATGAACATATTGGATTGTGAGTAGTTGCTCCTCTGTTTTAAACATAGTCCTTATATTTGGGCAATGTACGGAATCTCCAATATTCTCCTTGTTATTAATTATACCTTCTTTGCTACTTTCATTCTAGAGACAGAAATACCACTGGCTCACAAAACCCTCAGTAAAATTCTATTCCAAATAGAAAAAAACAGGTATGAGAAAATGTCTGCAGTCTTCCTTCACAAAAGTGCTTTCTCCTTATTGCCTTTTTCCCTGTTAAGAACCCTGAAAATAGAGCTGAATCTGAGTTCCTTTTTAGGCAGATGATTAAACATTCTCACCATTATATAATACAATTTCCATTTTATTTTAAACATACTTTGGATGATATAAAAATATTGATCACAGTGAGCTTTAACAATTGTTACTGCTATAAACAGAAATGCTGCACGATGGTTTTAGTGGAAATAAATTATATAGTCATTATCTCTTAAAAAAAAAATCACAAGAAGGAGAACCTAGGCTGTTTGGTCATTGACAGAAAATAAGTCCTTATTGAGTTCTTTACAAAACGTGAACCTCAGTTGTTTTCTACATTTGCTTTCCACATCTTGAGAAAAGCACGAGTCTGTCTCTGAAAGCCCCACAGGGTCTCTGGTGAACATTTAATTCCAAGTATTGGCAAAGTTTCTGATGTTCTTTTGTTCTAATGGAAAAATGTACACCAGCATAGCAAGTAGTGCTCTCTTCACTAATTCATAAGTGGTCTTTTCCAATATGTAGGTACGCAGCGGCACACTTCTTCACTAAAGTAAAATCCAGCATCGCAGCGTTTCGTTCGCACTGTACACGGAGGTCTGTAACAACTAAAGAAAGGGAAAAAAAAAAGGTGGGCATTAATATAACATGATCATTTATATTTAACTGGAGTAGAAATCTGTGTGCCTTCACACTGCCATTTCTCAATGAGATATTTAATTCCTACAAGTACATATATTTTATGTTCTTGCAACAATTTTAGTCATAAATAATAATGAATGATACTCAAGAGAAATTATTTTGTTGTAATGGATACACATTGCTCTTTTTAACCACACTGCTGGTTGTAGTCACATTCTAATATTGAGTAGCTTTTTTTTAAATTTTGTTTTGAAAAATAGGATATATTTCTGTACTCAAATTGGCTTGTTATAACCTACTGCATGCTGCAAACTGGAAGGTAATCTAGAATCAGGTGATAATCAAATCTATCATCCTCCTACCCAGGACTGTTTCTCAGCTTATTGACTACTGCACTAAGCCTGAGAGAGGTTTGTCTACATATGTTACACTGTGACTCTGATCTTGAAAATGAGAACATACTTCCTTTCAAGTTGCAAATTCCCACAGCCAGTCTCTGAGGCCAGTGGGAATACATCTACATTCATATTGCATCTGTGTACATTCTGAAGAAAAATCAGAGTCTATTTATTATGTTTCTGATAAATCTTAATAGAAGAACAGAATTAGTGTCTACCTGATTAAAATAAGTTTAACAGAAATACAGCATTGAACCACAAATCACATCTACCTATGCAGCAGCAGAATTTTTCCTCACCAATTCCTTGACTGAAAAATAGAACTTATACAAAGATAATATCTCTGGTTGTCCCTGAACCCTTCCTTTTCCTATTTAATTTTTCTATTAAAACAAGAACTTGACCCAAAATAACCTTACAATAACAATGCTAAATACTTTCTGGTGTATAATGGAGACAAAGTACAAGTCTGGGATTTTTTTCAGATGCTGGCAATGAGTCAAAAGACAAAAGTATATGTCTTGAGCTTCAGCATAGTTATACTTAAAACTTGTACTTAAATAATGTGTGCCTGTTTGTGAAACACTGATATTATGCTCTATTATGATAACGCTTACTTACTAAATTGCGCTAAATTGCGCAACGCCACTCTCACCTGCCCTAGGTAATTCTTGTTTCAGGTTTGTGGCTACTCTTACTGTCCTTGCAAATAAGTTAGTATGTTGTGAGCTTGTTCTGGACACTAAGTTACTAATTTGCAATAATTTGTTTATGATATGTGGTCTGCACTACAGTTGCAATTATTCACACCATCTAGTTCAAACAATGAATCTGGCTATGAGGAAAGCAATAAGGAATGAGGAAGACTTGCAAATGTGACATTCATTAACTAGCCACATCTTGTTCAGTGTTTTCAATGTCATTTATTATAGATTAGTTCACCACTGTGATCTCTGTAATTAAGGGAGTAACATTATTTTGTGCCACTTAATAGGTATTTGAAATCAGTGTAGCAGCTCATGGGAATCCCTCAAAGCCCTACTGATCTTTTTCCCCTAAAGTCTGGAAACAGTAGTAAAGGGCAACAAAAAGGTTTGTGAAAGGATCTAATATTGTGAGCAAATAGGCAACCAGCATTAGGTCTATTCTGGGAAAAAGGTGCTCCATAGAGATGTAGCGGATGAAACACTGAACTCACCTTTTTGCTGTCTCTGCCATGAAAGTTCAGGCCATTTCATGTACTGAATGACAGTAAAATGAAATAAGAAGAAAAAGAGGCAAAGCCAAACTCTTCCACACACCTATGATAGTACACAATGAAAAGCAGTCATGCAAACACTAAGCATGAGGAGTTCACTTTGTTTAGGATTCATGCCTCCTTGTGAACTTCAACTTGCAGCTGAGACTGCTATACAGCACCTCTCCCATGTGAGTTTGTGTCCAGCAGCAGTCAAGGTCAGGTTACTTCAGTCTTATCCTTATTTGGGACATTTCAACAGAGCAAGAAAGTCCCGCCTCCTCTAAAGTGCTTAGCAGATGAAGTTCCTAGTTATCTGGCCCAGCCAAAACTGACCAAAATAAATTTTAGAGGTGGTAGCACAGGGTGAATAGGAGCAGCCATTGTAACTACATAAATGTGGTTTCCTTAGGAAACTGCTGAACAATAGACCAGGTCTTTCAAAAGATTTGGTCTGAATGCTGTTTACGGAGTGTTTTCATGTGACAGAGGTCTGTTTCAATGAGCATAATCTGAGCACGCTGGAGCTAAGACTGTTGTCCAGTCCCTATTCATAGTGCTGGGCAAATCAGCAGCAACTTTCTCTTTATGGTCAATAATTGTGATTTTTTGCTGCAGAATGCCCAGATTGTCACTGTGGGCAGTCTAACAAGTTCACAGATGAAACAAGTGGAAATGCTACTCCTTGGGCTGATAAACAGCATAAATCACCTTAAAAGTCAGTATGCTGAGGTTTTTTTTTCTTTCTTCCCATCCTTTGCTTTGTAGATGGTTTTGTATTCCTTTCATCTGAAGCAGGGTGTAACACTAGAGGTAGGGACATTTTAGGTACAGTGCATAAAAATATTAGTGCTTCAAAACCAGAAGCTACAAGGACTACTTCTCTCCACAGGGAGCTGTCTAGGACATGACAACAGGATTATGCTCATGTCTAGGGCTCACACATCTAGCAAAAAGCTAGGCAGAGTTGTATCTCTATTTATGTTTTGTAAGTTTATATAATTCATATATTTACATATATTTATTATATAAATTCAATTGTATAATTGATGCTGTTATAAACCAGCAAGGGATCTTTCAGAGGTAAAAAGGATGTTGCGGGATTTTTTTCCTTTTAGAGACAGCTTGTGCTGGACAGAGCCAAAATGTGAGAAACCTACACTAAGTCTTTTCTTAAGGAGGGGAGATTGTTCCCTCTATTTTCTTTGACAACGCTAACATCTACAGGACTTTTGGTTCCAGAGGTATAAAGTAACAACATATACAAATCTTACTTTCTCCACACAAAGCCAAAAGAAAAACAGCTTAGAAAAGAGAAAAAGGTAAAAGCACCCTGTATCATAGTGCCCTTGGAACTGAGAAAGTGATTCAAACTCTTTATCGTATTCAACCACAACACAAAGAAAGGCTGAACTCAATCTCCCCCTTCAAATGCTAAGTCGTTAAATAAACAGAGATATTGAAATCAACATCAGATATATTGTGGCATTTCTTAGCTCCTTAAGTGCCTGACTTCTACAGTTGTGAATATTTTTTTAAAATGTACATGGTTTATATTTGTAGCACACCTGGAAGTGAAACCGATAGTGTAAAGGCTTTGTAATATGTAAAGCTTATGTAACCAGGCTGGTTTCTTTTCCTCTGCAAACATTAAATTGAAATGATGTGAGTTGAATTATAGAGAAAAAATAGTTTCTGATTTTTCTAACAACTCTTCTATTTCATTTCAAAGGCCAAATATTGGAAAACAACTAATGCCAGTTAATAATCTTTTCCCCCATTTTAAAGACTTCAACAGAAATGTCACTACTTATATTTGACACTTTTTCATTATGAAGATGAAATAATGTCTATATATCTAGCAATATATTTATTCCAACTGATTACATGTTAGATTAAGTATTACATAAGGTTTATTTTTTATAAGCATCAGGTTACTACAGACATTTAAATGTCCCAATTTGCTATTTTCCATTTGCAGTGCCTTAGGTGTTGTCATTCATATCATAGAAATAATTCCCCTATATTAGAAATAAGTGATCTTTCTGCTCCAAATGGCATTGTTTAAGAAATTTTTAAAAATTTAATTTAATTAAGAAATTTGCTTAAGAAATTGATAGGAGAAGTTTACAGGAAAACTTTCCTCATATAATATACAAAGCAGAAATAATACGGGTTGTTTCTCAGAACCTAAAGTCATTCACATTTTTACATATAGACTGTAATGCTATGAGTGTAGCAGTCAAGGAAGGAAAAGGCCTTAGGTTATATAAAGAAATTGCAGAATTTTCTTCCTGACTACATGTTATTTTAAGTGGTGATGTGGGGCAGTCTGTTTTATAATTATACATGTCTACTTTTCACAAAAATCACCCAGAGCTAGGTGATTCCAAAATTTAGGAAGTGGAAATGAGTGATGGTATCTCCAGAACGAAGCCCTGAAATCTAATTAAGAATATTTGAGTTATTTGAATATTTGAGTTAGTTGAATTGCAATATTCAGCTCTTGGGGAAAAACAGAGTGGGATTTTAAATACCGTAAGATATAGGGAGATTGAACTTAAGAGTTCATTTTCACCAAAAGGAAAATAAGTCCCAGGAAGTAGTAGTAAGAGTACTGGAAACTAAACATGCTTTAAAATACTTATTATGCCTAGCAGCTTCTTCTTAGAGATTATCGAAGTCATGGAAGATAAAACTGAACTGAAGACAGGCTTACCATTTACTTAAGACTGTTAGAAAGCAATTCAACAAGACAGCTAATGTCACAACCCAAAATTTTATGCCTTGGACACAATAAAAGAAATAAAAACTGAGGTTCTACCTGCACGTCTGGTGATGGAACCTTTTTCCTTTCAAGAAGCATTTATTGGGAGATTCTATACATTCACAGATGCATTTTGCAGGATTTAGCGGCTGGTGTCTAGGACAGGACTTTTTACATACACACTGGCACTTTTCTTCATCAAATTCCTTGTTGGGCCCGCAGGAAGCTGGGATAAGTTTGTTTTTGCACATGCACTGACATGATGATCTGTCCAATTCTTTGTGAGGTCCACAGCTGGAAGGCCGCATGCCTCCTTTGCAGACACATTGACAGGTTTCCTCATCCAGCTCTTTGTTCGGTCCGCAAATATGGAATCCTTCAGATGTATCTACAAAAGCAGCAGAGAAGTCACACTATTACCAGAGCTTTGTGTCTACTCTCTCACCTATTTTTATGTGAAGAAATGAGCAAATCCATACCTTTTATGGTATTTCAAAAACAAGCATATGTCAAAAGACAGGCAACAACCAGTAGCAGTATCAATACAGAAAAAGATACAAGTAATTACCACTACTTCTTTGTCTGTAGGTGAAACTAAACATAGAACTACATTAAATCCTTTAAGCAAAAGTGCTTACCAGAATCTCCAAGGTGAGAAGAGAAACCAAAATCATGCTGTGACAAACATCTGCAAATTTGATTATTCCAAATATGATTTTTTGGACAGGTCTTGTTTGCCACATGACACCTGTGAAATTAAAAAATGCTGCTGATTTACTACCACAAGAACTCAAGGAGAAAAAAAAAATAGATTTTAGCAGTTGAATGCTTTAGTTTCTTTCCATTGCAAATATCTTTCTAAGAGTGTCAGCTCATTCACAATCTTTTTTTTTATTCCTATCAAATCTGCTACTAAAGGTTCTCCCCACTACAGAGATTTTCAACCATTTGTTGAAGAAACTTTCTCACATTTCAGGTTTTAGCTCTAACTTCTAGAAGCTGACATTTGTACTTTGCTAATGGAGTTTGGAAACAGACCTAACCCTAGAACATAAGCCTCAGATAGGAAAAAGAAGAGTATAAAAACTCTTTTGCATGCCATGGTAACAGGCATCATTTTATGTGTTGTTTTTCTGAAGTACAAAAGTGTTTTCAAACTTAAGATGACAAAAGACAGCAGATAAATTTTCTAATGAATGCTGTAGACAAAATTTTAAAAAATAAAATCAGTTTATCAGATTCCATTCCACTTTATGTGAAAGCTATGTGCCAGTAGCTGACACTTTCTCATTAGTCACTCAGATTCTGGCCAGCTTTCTTGAACCTAAAGATTTGAACTTTAGCAGTGATGCCTTTAAAAATAAAGCCGATAAACAAGTTAACATTTTAGTCCTCTTTTTCTGCTAAGTTTGCAGCCAAGGTAGTGGTACCAAAGAAAGCAAAAAATCCAAAGGCAGCAGCTGTTGTCTTTTTAAAGAATGAGTGAACTGAGCCTTCTGGTGAATCACTGATAGAATATTTATGTGTATTATCTCATCTTCCTCGCTTGCAAACTTCTTTATCACCACAGCTGACATTACATCTTTGAACAAGTCAAGCCTAACTCCACGTATCCAAGCTGTGTCATTTATTCATTGTTTCTGTAGTATTTCTGAAATCCTACTAATCTGTTAAGACAACACCTATATTACACATTTGATGCACTTTCCATTCCCCTGAGCACCATTACTCACACATTCAAAAATGCAGGTGCTGGGACATTCTTCCACGATCATCATTCAAGTACACCACTCCCCTTCAACACACTAAATCACTCTGCTTGTAAAGACTGCTGTAGTTTAACATCACCCTGCTTCACCTCACATTCTATCAAACTGGTGTTTCCTGATTTCATTCCACTAGTGGTCTCACTCTTGCTGCCCCACTTGGCATATGTTTCCTTTAGCCTGCCTTCTGATTCTGTTTGAGAAATAGTATGGGTAATTTACAGATGTATTCTGTTAAAAAAACCCAAACCAAGCAAATCAAACCAAACTCTTACACCTGTTTTACTGTACAAAGCCATAGATTCTAAACTTAAAGACAGCACGTAACAGCAGAGAAGACCTTTGCATATTCTGATCTAGTACTATGTTGTCTTACCTTTGTTGAAGCACGATTCCTCAGTCACAGGACAAACAGCTACCTGTGAGTGCTGGTCCAAGTCTGGTATCTGTACTCTCACCTCCCTCAACTACAGGTGGCTGTTTCCTGGCTAGAATAAACTCTTGCACTGGTCATTACAACTGCTCTTAATATAGAAACACTGAGAAGCTGGAGAGCATCAACATAATTTGACTTTATTATTGACTCTTGGGTTTGGGTTTTCTTCATAATCTGTTAATTATGTAATTAAACTAATTATTAATAGATTTATTTCCAAGCCACTGTTTATGATCCATGTTTTGATGAACAAATTAAATAAATTAAACTCAAATAGAGTATAATCTATGCTTAGGAATGTGTCAGAAAACATCCAGAATTAAACTGAATGAAACCACTGAGGAAAATGCTTAAAACCTTTGAGAAATTTGCTCTACTCCCTCACCTTATTAAAAATGTCAATTCATTCCAGTTTGGCTTTTAGTTATTGAGTCTTCCTTAAAGCAACTCTTAGTCTATTATGTATTTTTGACCTCCTAAATATTTATACATCATAATATCATCACTCAGACCTCTAAATTAAGGAAGGAGATCTTCAAGTATTTTAATAACTTAAAACCAGATTTCTGGTGCCAGATTTGTTCTGTGATATTCTTCATTCAAAATCTCACACACAAAAAAATCAATATGCTACTTCCGTGGAATGCCAATTAACCCTTTATTTTCCCCTTCCATTCTGTTTTACATGCACCTCTAGCATATGAAGATGTCAAAAAAGATCTGTAAGTTAAAGATTCCCTAAAAAACAAGCTTTAAAAAAAAAAGCATTTTTAAATATGAAAATACAGATTGAGAGAGAAATGTTGTCTCCTAATTATTTGCAAAGACATTTTTAGTTTTCTTTTAAAATGAAATTGATTTTGCTGATGTTTCCTTTAAGTCGCAATTGGATTGTAGCTCTTCCATCAAGAAAATCCCACACACATTATTCTTCAGTTTTAAATTGTCTCGCTCCAGTTTATCTACTGGGTAAACAGGTAATGTTAATTTAGTAACATTCTCTCTGTGTAAAATAATGGCAGCTCTCTTGCAGAATGCAGCCTGCTACTGCTAGTTCACCTATCCTAACGGTGAAAACTTCCCAGTAGTATTTTAAATCTGATTATATAAGCTTGCTCATAACGCGAAAGGAAAGACAAGCCTGCTACTTACTGAGTTTGTGCTGCTGGCAAGGAACGTCTGATGATAGAGTGGACTTGTCTGTAAACATCCAGCTTGGACATGCACCGGCAGGACGTGTGGTTGGCAAAACTGACGGTGACGGGCTTGGGGCCGTGGGACAGAGGCACCGTGATCTCAAACAGCTACAAAAGGCAAAGCAAAAACCTTCTTATACAGAGCAGTAACAGTCCAACTAAAACACACGTAAGGACACATGAAAAAACTCTATCACGAATTTAAGTTCAGATTTTTTGTCATCTTCCAGTATTCAATCGTAGTGCTAAACAATTATTATGTGCAAAATAAATACAATAGCTATGGTATGACAATTAACATTTTTAGTGTTAAACCCTGTTAAATGCCTGTTTGTTTACTACAGCATTGAACATATGAGAGGAAAATGTACGAAGAACTCATTTTTCTAGAGGAGATGACTTCAAACTGGCAGCCTTTTAAAAAAATCCAAAATGAAACATTTGGAAGGTGCTTTGAAAAGAACAAGAATAATATGAAGAAGACAGTAAGTTATAACCTAATGTATCAGCTGCACAATTACAAAAGCTCATGTAAAACAGCAATATAGTAGACTTTGACCAAACCAGTCCTGGATTAATAACTTTTGAACTACAGCATACTACATTTTTTTTTTAATTTTAGTATTTGTATCAGTGCAAGCTATCTGCCTACCCTAATGGAATATATCTTGAACTATTCATTTTTTTCAAGGTATTATGAAATATCCACTACTGATAAAATAAACATGTATGTGAATTAATAAAATCTTAATTTTAGTGGGAATTATAGTTCAACTGGTGAAAGAGGACAACTTCAGTGATACCTTGTAGTAAAACTGAAAAGTGATAACAGAAAAACAGTGAGACTCATTTCAGTTTTCAGTTCAGGAAATCTACTTTATCAAATTAAGTAGCTTTTGCTGTAAGACTCAAACCTCAATAATCTCCTGGAAAAGTTAGGACAAATACATTAGGTCAAAGTCTTAAAAACTGTTTGTTGATAGTATTTAAGAAGGGTAACAGTGCACTGCTGCCTTTTAGGTGTTTTAGTCATTCCTCCAACTATATTTAAGAACATTTCTGCATTTTCTGGGGACTTTACTACCTTTAAAAACATGGTCATTGGTTTTCATTCCAGTTCCAGTTGTAAGATTGTATAAAAAGACTAATTTTTGGCTGAGATGTATTTGCAATGCTCTTTAAAAATCTGTAACTTTAGAGTATGTCATAGAGGCAGCATGCAAATGTAATCTGTAGTAATTTTAAATGCTTCAAAACATAAAGTACAGCATTATGGGATGTATTCGCCAAGAACCTGCATGGTAAAAGGGCACTTGTGCAGCCAACAATAAAGGTCACATTATTGATAATCTAAACTATGCAACTTAAATTCTATAAAGCATCATCAACTCTGATAGATATTACCTATTTAAAAAACAAATTTCAGTATCATTTAATGACTGGATCTTCAAAAATGTTTAACATTGTGAGAGTCATCATACAAGAACTGAAAGGGCAAAAGTATAACATTTGCATTTTATGCTGTTTTAGAAGATTACAACACTATTATTTTTGCTGCAAAAAAAGTATCACATCTCTTACATAGATTTCATTGTGGTTTTTTTTTTTTTCTCACTAGAATCTAAAAATGCAAACTGATATGTGTTTACTTCTGTAGAAGAAAAACAAAAGGAGAAAAGAGTTTTCTATACATACTGATATATATACAAATATATAGACACACTGATATGTATACTGCTGAAAAAAACCGTCCATCTGGGAAACTACCATGAAAAGAGCTTCTCTTGTTAGACTTCTAGCCAAAGCACTTGGATTCTTGTTCTAAGTAGCAAAACAAGTAGCACTTCTTAAAATTTTGGTCTTGAGTCATTAATAAGATAAGGGCACAAGTCCACATCTAGTTTGAAGTTTGGTACCGATAAAATTAATGCCTAATTACCACCAGGCCTGTCTACAGAGTTTTCATTAAGTTCAACACAGTCTTCTGGAAAGAGACTTTCTAATCAACTTTTTGATTATAATCTCTTTTGCCTTTCATACCAATGTTGGCTCCATTACCCTGATGTATTATAAAATTTCCTTTAAATAAATCACAAAATACCAAGATGCCTCATGCAAGAATAGCAATAATCATAATCATAAATGATCACAGAGGTGTCCTTTTCATATGACAATAGCTTTACGTACTTACTAATTTCTTTTAAAAATATCCAACTATTTAAAGGCCATCATAGATTTTGTTATAATGCACAAGCTAGGAAATTGGGGAGGAGGAAGGTGGTGTTGTCGATAAAGAGACAGAAAGGACTGTGTTTATGAAAATAGCTTTCATTTCTGCATACAGTACACATTTAAGAAAAATACATGCTTGAGTTCTTGGAATATGTTTTTTAAATAGTGATCTTTAATCAGACGACAAAACTCTCCAGGAACCTACAAATGGACAAGATTTTACTATCTTAAATACCTGCTTAGAAAGCTGATTCTTAAAAGGTATGTATGAATTGATGAACAGAACAAAGAGTATGAACTTAATTACAATATTATACATGTAAGGAGAATCTTCTTTTTTTCTGCTCTCTCGTGACAGAATGAACTTGCTTTTCTGAAGCTGAAATAAAAACCCACTACAGAGAGAACTGATATATCTTAGAAAATAAAATAAGCATGAGTCTGTGAATGGACCTAACTGCAGCTGGAAAACAAGTGCATGTTCTTTGTCTATTCTTGCAGTAGATGAATTTGCCATGCTGCAAAGCCTAGCAGACTCCAGACCACTGGAGAAGGCAGCATGGGACGATTTCTACATTTCCAAATCACCTAAAAGAGGTCCCGGCCCAACTATCCTGTTCAGCTTCAGGAGATCACATAGAGAAATTCCACAAAAACAGCTGAGATGTATCAATCACAGGTGGAAGTGATGATGAACATGAATTAATCTTAATTTACATTTATCCTTTCATTAAAAATGCGAAAGATATCAATTTGGACATGAATATTGCTAACAACTATTCCCATCAACCCTTCAGTGGTGCAATGAGAAAAAGGTCTAGTTAAAAAATATAAAGGTAGACTAGCTTCTTTGACCTTAAATTAGCTTCAGTTTGTTCAAATAAATTCTCTTAATGGTAATGTATTTTACATCACCCAATAGTTGCTACTGTTTATTAAAATATTTAAGTGAATAAACCCTCAAAATACATAAGTTATGTTTGAACATTCATCTAAGTCGAAGATTTCAGATTAGGTAAAACCTGACCATAAGCAATGCTTTATGGTTTTGATAACATCTACAATTTATTTTTTGCTCACCTTCCTCACCCAACAGACCAATAAGCTCAGCATCTGCTGTCACTACAGGGCATGTCTGGCAACACTTAACGGCCAAACGTCAGTACCTAGAAAGGGTATGTCTATGAAAAATGCCTCATAACATCTATGTATTAGATGTTATGGTTCTATTATATGTTCTATGTTATGAGAATTGGTTCTCAATTCTTTTTCTGGCAACATCGTTGGCTGTGGCTACTACTGCTGGTACCCACATGGCCCAAACAGGTAACTCTTGGAAACCAAATTCTTGGAGACCAGATGGCTTATATTTCTGTTTGATCCCTCATTCTCTAAAAGATTGGTTTTACTGCATTCTGAGAAGCCCAAATCTTCTCTTCCTTTCCAACTTTAAATTATAATAAAAAACAGACTAATTCACTCCACAGGCAAAAGGGAAAAGCCATTTCCCTCAGGTACCTAAATGCCTAAAGGCAGACATTCAGTAGCGAAGACTACAAAGAATGAGCTTCAGTCCCCAGAAGAACATAAGATCTGCTAGTAGTAGGGATTAGAGCAGTTTTTCAAAGCTTTTATTGCTCTGAAAAATGCTATTATAATAAATGAAACAGCAAATTAAAGTACATTAAATGAGTATTACTCCAGTCAGAGGCAAATAAAAAAAATAAATTCAATTTGCTGTCCTGTACCTTTTTGCCACCAACACTGCATTGTCAGGAAACCAGTGGAATGCAACAGAAGCAATAAGTGATTGTATAACTAAAGAGTATTATATATAACAAAAACCAAAAAACACCCACAAAATCACAAAGCTCTGTCCTCCTCCAGAGAAGCTGCTAATTGTAAACATAAATCAGTAAGACATAATTAATCTCAGAGTATAACACGTACTAACAGAAGCTCTGTGTAACTGAAGAACAGTTGAAAGCCATAAATAATTAATGCATTTAATAAGAATTCAACACCTGCCGTTCAGCCAGTCTAAGGCTGTTTTGTCATAGAAAGCCAGATGACAGGTCTTCCAGGCTTTCTCACCATTTCTAGGATTTCTCTCCCAAGTACTGTCCACAACCTAGAGCTTAGTATTATTTTAAACATTAAAAAGAGGAAAAAAAGAAAAAAATCTAACAGAAAATGGGAATCTCTGAATGTGTTGAGAAAAAGTGCTATCTCAACTCCTGAAAAAGCAATTTTCCATGTATTTCTTCTCACTGAGCCTTAGAATCATAGAATGGTTTGGGTTGGAAAGGACCTTAGAGATCATCTAATTAGAACCCCTCTGCCATGGGCAGGGACACCTTTCACCAGACCAGGTTACTCAAAGCCTCAAAAGGCATGTAATTTTGATTCACGTTATTGATAGCTTCTTTTTTATACTAGAAGGGCTTCATGCCATACTTTCCGGAAAAACTGAGGATCTTTATACAAAGTATTTCTTTGCTTCAGTGGCTAAATTAATTTATTCAGCACTATCATCATATGTGCCAATATCCATGGTATCAGCACACATAAATTATTATTATGCTCACTGACTTCTGAAATATATCAAAACTGTTTTTATGTGGGAAGGCCATCATTCTAGATACTTTTCAAATATAGGATTTATGTATATTTTTTTCCCAAGATTTACATTAACTACACTACGTTCCTCTGATGGACTGTGGTTTATTTTGGCAAGTTTCCCTTAAATTGATTGAGTCTAAGTTTCCATCACTTCTGATCTTTGCACTTTCTAAAGTGTCAGTAAGGCCAGCCAAATACAACCAGTGTAACAGAGTACAATGTGTCTAGAGAGATTTTTAAGCTAAGGACATAAGACCGATTTCAAAACTAAACATCTCTATATTGAAAAGAATGAAAATAAACTATTTGAGAAATGGAACATCATCATTATTTTACTATCTAACTTTCAAGGCTTATGTGGGATATAACAATAGGTATTTGATATAATAAATTCATATTTATTTAATATACTTGGGCTCCTTTTTCTATCTTTTTCTATTTTAATCCCTTTCTTTTTCCAGAAATATTAATAAAAAAATTAGGAACTTATATCTTTCCCACTATTAATAGTACCTACTATATCACTACAATAATCAGTCTAAGAGAAAAATGCATGGGAAAAGGTAGAAATGGGAATGTTCAAAACAACTGAGTATTCTTGTGGCATATCTCTGAATTGTGAAAAAGAACACCACACACATCCCAAACTGGGCAAACAAGTTCAAGTTGTTAACTTGCTTCCTGTGAGAAAACCTCCTCTAAATCTAATTTTGATCTGCTTGGATAGATGTTTTCCCTTGAGGGACTGTAACTGTAACTGTGAAACAAGATGATTTAGGACCTTTACAACAAGTGATCTGAAAGAAGCCAAAAAATTGTCCATCCTGGCAGCCAAGAGGGAGAACGGAATGAGACAACTCTTCGACATCTGCTCTCTGCTTCCCTTCAAACTATAAGGAAGTGCCTATAGGTGGGGCATAAAAAAGCGCTGCTGAAGGACAGGCTGTAGCTGGCACCAGGTAGTTCCACAACCTTTATGACCACTGGTGAATTATTTGTGCCATGGAAACAGAGAACAGCTGAATTAGAGAAAAAAACAACACAACCACACCAGAAAACGAAAAGCCAACCAGCCACATTTCCCACAGATCCTTACTAGACAAGCCGCCACTTACAAACTGGGCTACTGCAGTCAGGGGATCTACTGCAGTTTGTGAATTAGCCCAGGGAGACTTCAAATATTGTCATAGACCTTGCACTGCATCTTAATTAAGAAGTTGTCTCATATCTCAATCCTGGTTGTATAAACATCCCTTAGCAACTACAAAAACAGGTTTTGGGAAAAAAATATTAAAAACAAAGCACAGTACTTTTCTACTTTTCTCTCAATAAAGCTGAGTATCTAGAAAGGAGGAACACAGCCCGAACTAGAGAACTATTGACCTCGCTCTGGACCACCACTGTGTTCCACAAAGCGATCTGGGAACGTCTGACCTGGTCCATTCTCCTGGAAATCAATGGTTTTCCCCTATAAAAATAATTTCTGTGCTTAGTTCTTTTATTTTTAATTAATTTTGATGAAAGCTGATATCAACTTTCTTTATATTTTAATATCTGGAACCAATGCTAGAGCTTGCCCTCACAGTAAGAACTCCAACTGAAAAATTAGTTTCCCATTAAGCACTTTTTCTTCAGGGTGAACAGTATGAAGTTATCTTATGGAGTTTATGCACAAAAAATAAAGCTAAAAATTGGTGAATTGTGAAAAAACTATTTGTTCTCATTTCTTTCAGGAAATAAAGAAATTGTGGTGAAAATAGATGTGTAGGGTACCTGAATTCCACAAAAGGTCTTGAATCCAGTACTTTTTTCCTTCCTAATTCTCATCTGAGATGGGTTAAGCTGTGGTCACATAATTTTAAACAGTTTGAGGTGGTGACAGATGGAAATATATAGCTATAGGTCTGTTCCTTTATTAAGGGTTTTTTAAAATTGCATTCTGTCAAGGACCAGATAAAACTGGAAAGCAGAAGCAAGACAGACACTCAGAAATTAAATTTCTTGCTTTTACAGAATAAGTAAGAAAACAAAACAAGGTTATTTCCTCTTTCTTCTTTCTGATAAGACCTTTAAGATTTTCCTTTTCAGTCTCTCAAATCTTTAACTACTCTTACGTCATATCATCACCAATAACATCATGAACTTCAAAAGGAAACTCAGTGCTAAACGTTTTCTACTGGGTAGAAAAATTACTTCACTCAATAGATGTGAACAGTAAGATGAAGGGATAGCTATCATTTACCCCAAACTGACATAGTGCTCAAAAACTAGGAAATCTGTGTTACATGGAACAACTCTCTCTGTGAGTAAATAATCCTTTATTTTGGTAAGATAGACTTTACCAATACAAGAAAGAAAAAAAAAAGAAAAATAAGAAAAAAAAGAAAGAAAGCAAAAACTCTTATTTCTTAGGTTTTAAAATGCAAATGATATTTGCATCTTTCAAGCAGCTGGAATTGAGACAATGGTTTCCCCTAATAATGAGAAAAACAACAGGGCTTGAAAAAAGTCAGTGTTGTACTTGTCCTCATTTATGCTATTTGAGTTACACTACTGCTATGCTGTGTGGTTGTCTACCACCAGCCTAAATTTAGGATTGAAAATTCTTGGAAGGACATACCATTTCAGACAGACAGATTTGGTGAGAAGTGAGGGCAGAAAATACACTCTAAAAAATTAAGGGGGTTTTGCTGTTTTCTTTACATACCCTTTTCCTAATTCCCCCTGAAAAAGGCTCAGAGCACTAAGAAGTTTTATGATAAAGGAATGACATTCCTAAGGGCTACAATTTTATAACTGGCTATGCAGTTTTTGGTCTTCATTATGAATATGTACTGCATCTTCAGCTATATGAATCCTGTTGAAAAAGGAAGCAAGATTTGCACTAAAAAGTGAAAAAGCCCACAACCAACAAAAACCCTACCAAATACTATAACAACAGGAAAATACCCTAGGAAATGCTTTTAAGTATGACTATTTTTACATGATTTTTGAGGGAAATGTTGAAAGATAATTGTGGTAATTCCTGTGTCTACTTAGAATAATGTAGTATATGCGTCTTTAAAGGCAGCTCACAGGCTCAGTGCATTGACCTCTGCACACTCCTAGCTGATCACCAGCCCTGAATTTGAAGAACAAAACCTGCACATACCTGGAAGAAGATGCATTACAACAAAACAAATAGGTACATAATGCTAATATCTCTTAATATAGTAAAATGCAGTTCCTAAAAGGCATTATTTGAAACATGTATCCTGTCTGCACATGTCCTACAGCAGTCTACACTAATAAAATTATAGGCTATTTTTCCATAGAGTGCTTGCCTCATACAGGAATATGGTAGATGGAAAAAAAAAAAAGAGAGAGAATTAAGTTTCATGGATAATCTCAAAATTGAGAAGAGAATATCATAATTTATCTTTTCCCCTGAAAAATAAAGGTATCTTGTGGAAAAGAGTGTTAAACACGTTTTATCCAGGCAGTAGCGTCCAGCTGTTTTTCCTGTGTATTTTGGAATCAACTATTTCCTTTGTCATAGCAGCAATAAGAAGGTTTAAAATACGTATGAACATTAACATTAATGTATTTCCAAGGAGCACATGAACTGTAATAAAAGAGGGAGAACTTACTGTCTTGCTGATGTAATTTGTGCTGATATTCATACACTGAAGTCCTTCACTATTGCAGCAACCTCCACATCTGTAGATGGATACACATGGGGGTTTAAAGAAGGTGTTTGTAGTTGCTCCAAACTCTTTTCCCACATCCACACACACTTCACGTGGCATGCACTGAGTTTTTCTCCATTCAGTATCAATACCTGCCAAGTTACAGGGAATTTCATATGTTATAAAGTAACTGTTTAAAACCAAAACTGTCCTGCAGTAATTTAGGACTCCTTTTTAAACTTCCAAAGCAGAGTATGAATTGCTAGAGTCACACCCTTTAGTCAGTGAAATACACATCTCTCTACGTTACCTTCTAGCTGATTTTTCTTCTTCATAGTGACATGACATACTGTCATGGAGCAGAAGAAAAGTCACAGTGGGGCTAAAAGGGAACCTAACAGGCAGGGGGAGACCTTAGAGCACAGAATCACAGCCTGGCTTGTGTTGGGAAGGACCTGTAAAGCTCACCTGTCATCTAGTCCAACCCCCTTGTAATGAGCAAGGACATCTTCAACCAGATCAGGTTGCTCAGAGGCCCATCCAAACTTGAATGACCTTGAATGTTTCCACGGATGGGGCATCTACCACCTCACTGGGCAACCTGTTCCAGTAGTTCACCAGCCTCATTGTAAAAAATTTCTTCCTTTTATCTAGTGTGAATCTACTTTCTTTAGTTTAAAATTATTACCTTTCTCCTTTGCCCAGGGCAAGTCTCATCTTGAGTGAAGTCTGCACTTTAGTACTGCACACCTCTGCAAAGTAATTTTAACCAGCCCCACACAGTACTTCACTTGGATATGATGTATTATAAATGTTAAATTTTATATACTTACTGTGAAATTAATTTAAATACATGTTAAGTTTGTTAACTAGAATGGTATAATTTAAAGCAAAAGCTTACTATTTAGCAATTATGTACAGCATGTGATTTAATCTGATGGATGATTTTTGTGCCCAGATTATCTACACAAACTTGGGTAAAGACTTTGTATCATGTTATACAGCCTTCTACCCAATATAATCTTACACTAAACAGCCCCGAGACTCGCAGCTGTACAGGTCCCTTTATTCCCTTTTGGCACTAGATTTTGGTAGGCTATTCAACAAAAATGGAAATCTTGACTTATGTGTACTTTAAAGTCTCCATTAAGGCACATGATTTCCAATATCACGTCAAAAAATACACCTCCTGCTATAAATCCTACATTTCTCTGCCTACATGCACTTGCTTCAACTGAAAGCTAATATATTTTTATCCAAGCTATCTGAAACACTGAAAGGTATTCAAACACATTGGTTTGAAACCTGTTTTGCTTGTTTTATCATACATCATTACAACTATCCTCTTGCAACAGGAAAAAGTTGCAAGTGGATTATTTGGCGTTCCAAAGCCATAATGCATAAGAGAAGAAAGCATTACCAGCCATGATGCAATTGCAGAAAATGGGAAGAAACAGTTCAATGAGTCCACTATTAGCATCCTCTTTGCTTTCTGCAAAATTGTTACAGCGTCTACAAAGTAGGATTCCTTATACTTGAAGACAAGCACTTCACTTTCTCTATTTACTGAGCTGAGAAAGCAACTTTCTTACAATGGACATACCTAAAACATGTCTGCAGAGTGATTTGTTTCATTGAAAGGCTGACTGTCAAAGATTTTGTATTATAGACAACACATTCTATCAAACTCCTGAGGTTGGTGTACTGACAATGCTTAGCTTTCAAAACAATTTTTGACACAACTGAAAAGCCGTCAGATTTTAATTTTTTGTGCGTTGGAACGTTTATTGCGTTCTGTACTTACTTTTCAGGATCTCTGCATTATAGTGTGCTGCGGCAAATTTCAGGGAATCATCTGATCTCGTGTCAAAGCTGGAGTGTTCCCTGTTGTGTTGCCAACCTCCTCTCCTCAACTGACACTTGAACATTTTCCAGTATTCTGGGTAAAGTACTGTCATGAGTTCATCCACACTGGACACAGACCGCAACTGCTCTTCCAGGTCTTTGCTTGCATGAGCCTGTCAAAGTAACATGCAAGATTAATTACATTCTCTAGTACAAAAGGTTTGCTGGAAACTAGCCTGAAAAGCAACTCGTAAAATAAAGTTGTGCTCAAAGGGGTCCTCATCATAAAAACTGCTTCTGTCAGTCAATGCCAACAGCAGTATATTGACAAATAATTAAATGTTTTGCTTCTTCCACCGCTTCTTATCACCCTTGTAGTTCAAAACATCTGTGTGAGAAAGAAGCTATAGAATTAAGCTATACAAACACAGTTTGCAGATTATTAAAAAAAAAAAAAGCATTTTTATCCTGGAAAGATAAGTTTTTGTGATAAAATTTTGAATGCTTAAACCCCAAAACATTTAAATGATGTTCATGTTATTTAATATCACATACTTTTACAGTAACACCAAGTTTTTCCCATTTTCCCTTAGTCCCAGAAAATCAAAACACCCAGAAATGCAAAACCAGTTAAAAAGACCCAAAACCCCACCAATCCAAGAAATTAATTAGTGTTATTTAGTACTCTTCTAGGTACTGGAATCTTAATAAGCAAATTCTATAATAAAGCACTAATCTTTAAATCAGTATGACACGAGGACTTTGGTACCTTGAAGAATCTAAACCTCACTCTCCCTTGCTGTTTCAGGAGTAGCCTCAAATCCTGTAATCTTGCTTTCTTATTTGCTGGCCTTTACACAAACTCATTGCAATTGCAGTTTTCCAAATGACTGAGATTTACATTCCAATTTATCGCTTATCAGGAAGATTTTTCTGTTTCTCTTAGGTGAAACATATCACATCAAAGGACTGGTGTTATCCCCTGCCCACCTTTCTCATCCATGAATTGCTGACTTTCCAAAGGGAAAGGCAGTATGGAGAAAGAAGAGTATTGAAGAGCCTTTAGCCACCTTCTCAGCCTACGTGGCCCTTAGATGGCAGTATGAGACACAAAATATAGATACACTTTGTACAAAATGCATCAACTGGCTGGAGACTCTCTACTACAAAACTGTTGCTCTAGTCAAAAAACCACCAGGCTGTAAGAGTGTAAAGCATGCAGGAATATAAAATCATATATAACTGAAATTTACAAATTCTTATTTGACTCCCCTACTAATAAAAAATAAATTTTCAGTTCAATGATTTTGAACATTATGTGAGTAAAACAGGTTGTTCAGAACTAGCTCACCTGAGTCAAAACTGTTCCTTGTCTCACAAACAACTAAGAGGGTACAAACTGGCATGTGTGGTTGCATCGACTCCCTTATCCAGTGTCAAATACAGCAGAAACACCTCAGGATAAGGGAAATTCACAGAACTCATTTCTGTAAACACACTTACATACAGAACTGTGACGGTGGTGAGACACTGGAATAGGTCACCCAGAAAAGTTGTGGATGTCCCATCCCTGGAATTGTTCAAGGACAGGCTGGATGTAGCTCTGAGCAACCTGGTGTAGTGAAAGATGTACCTGTCCATGGCAGGGGAGCTGGAGTTAGAGGATCTTTAAGGTCCCTTCCAGCTCAGGCCATTCTGTGATTCTATGATTCTAATACCAATTTTAAATTCATTTTAGAGGATGAAGTGTTATGAAGTTTAAAAAATGTTTTCACTGAAGCTTTGCTAATCACAGTGTCCTTGCAGACGACTTTGTCCTGGGAGGTTTCAAGAACCAAGCTATTGTCTCAGAAATGTGCCCATGCAGGTCTTCATCTCTTTCCTTGCCACCATAGGAATGGCCATCCCTGATCCAAGACAAGCATCAAGCTGTTTCCAGGGCCTTTGCCTTCAAATTTACTGGTAACAGAAAATTTCACTCCCCATTACCCCTGCTCTCCTTGCAGAATGCCACTCAGGGTCTCAATCAGTGTGTCACAGACAAAAATCCAAGCTTAACAAACTAATGTGGCTACTCGCTGCATGCACCAGAGGTGAGAAGTGCAGGGTTTGAGCAGCCTCACTCCTGCCAGAATGTTTCTTGAGGGTGCTGCAGCACATGGCCCTTGAGCAATGGGAAGCAAGTTGCTGCACCAGCACAATGCCAGCGTTGCAAATGCACGCCTGCCACGTGATGGGAATATGCATGGCACAGAGTGTATATCCTGTCACAAGGCTGGGAACCAGTCTATTATGTAAAAGGCACAGGAATAAAACCTGTGGTCAGCTGTCCAGTAGCTGATCCTAGGAAGTCCTAGCAGATCACGGGGGTAACATGGAAAGAGAATTCAACCAAAGCTTTGCCACCTTTGATGAATCCTTAAAAGCCTGTGCAGCCTACACAAAATGTTGGCTATTACTGTTGCAGATATTCAAAGTACAGGCCTAGAGCATCAGGAAAATAAGTAATGAAACTCAGTATTACTTTTTTGATAAGCAAGGCATGGAGCAGGAAAGAGTGAAGTTGTTAGAAATAAAACATGCTGATGAATTCCTCTTTAGTCAGGCAATCAAGTCATGTATTTTCAGCTGGACACAGAATTTGTTATACATATTAAATATGTATGAAAAACCTCAAAATATGAAGAAATTGATGGCTTTAATTAAGCATTTAATCAAATGTAATATAGAATTGTTTTACCCTGGATATTCCATGGGCCATAGTGACATGTGCCTACAACCTGAGACAAGGCAGCCCCGGGTGCGAGTATAGATTAAGGAAGGAGAGGGTGAAGAGCAGAGCTGTGGAAAGGAACCTGGGGGTCCTGGGCAGTGGCAAGTTGAACATGAGCCAACAGTTCCCTGACAGCCAGGAAGGCCAACCCTGTCCGAGGGTGCATCAGGCACAGCCTCGCCAGCTGGGCAAGGAAGGGGATTGTCCTGCTCTGCTCTGCACTGGGGCGGCCTCACCTCGAGTGCTGTGAGAAGTTATGGGTGCCACAATATAAAAAATACATCAAGCTATTAGAGAGTGTCGAAATGAGGGCCACGAGGTCGGTGAAGGGTCTGAAGTGACTAAGGACACTTGGTTTGTTCAGCCTAAAGGAGACTGAGGGGAGACCTCATTGTGGTCTTCCACACCCTCATGAGGGGAAGCAGAAGGGCAGACATTGATCTCATCACGAGACCAGTAACAGGATTCTAGGAAATGGCCCGAAGCTGAGTCAGGGGAGGTTTAGGTTGGATATTAGGAAAAGGGTGGTTGGGCACTGGAACAGGCTCCCCAGGGAAGTGGTCACAGCACCAAGCCTGTCTGAGTTCAAGGAGTGTTTGGACAGTGCTCTCGGGCACATATTGTGACTCTTGGGGCTGTCGTGTGCAGAGCCAGGAGTTGGACTTCGATGATCCTGATGGGTCCTTTCCAACTCAGCATACTCTATGATTCTCTGAAGTACTCACTTAATATGAACAAAAGCAAAACAATTTCTGGGGGAGATACATAAAATTACTTTAAAAAATCATCATTGCATCTGAATTATTTTCTGCTTATTTTAATAAAGCCATTTGCTTGTAAAGATGGCTTCAATTCAAATTTACACCATGGAAAACTTTTATTCTCTCCCCTCTTCCAATTTAGAAAGAAAAGGAGAAGGAAATACATATATCTGTACTAAATACACTACACCTAGTGTCCAGATCTAGGGAACAAAAAAACAATAGAAAATATATGTTGATTTTTCAATATGCTTACAGTGTTACCTTGAGACACAAATCAGTGATCTCTTCCTGTACATCTATGTATTTTTTAACTGCAGCAAATTACTCTCATCTGTGAAAAACTGTTTAGAGGAACATTTGTTTAAGGAACTTGTGATTTAATTTTGTAGAACAGCCAAATATCTTGTTGACATGAACATGAAACGAAATCTTAAGTTCTGGATGATTACAACAGTGTGTCCTGCACATAGGATAAGCGTCAGATCATTAGGGATCGTTAGAATTTTTAAGAGAAGAATGAATCTGCTTCTATAAATATAATAGTAGTCTGGCAACATTTTTGATTTTGTACAATTTTTGGTAATTTCACAAAAATATACTGTCTTGGTCCATAGCTTTTATTCTTTGCTCTTTCTTAATTATGCATTGGCTTATAGTGTAGGACACTGGATTTACATTGCAAAACAATTTTGAGACTTAAACGCCTATTTAGAATATATGACGAGACAAAGAAAGTAACATCAACAAACATGTACTAGAGATCAGAGGAGCTCTCATTTCTCATTCTTCTTACGGAAGTCCAGATTAGTGAAGTTCAGAAAGAAATATGGCTTGTAGCTGCAATTACTGTCACCAAGCTAGTTACTCCCAAATGTTAAGTTCAAAGGGAGGAAAAAAAAATAATAGAACACTAACATAGGTTGTAATAAGAGAAATTCTATGACTTTTAGGACTGAAGAAAGCTTTTTGATAAATGTAAACAGTCAGTTGATTTTCATATAATTACAGAGTGCTCCTGATGAAATCGTAGACAAACTGCTTAATGTTTTACTGGTAATGCATTCTGGGATCTATGTTCTACATTAAGAAGGAAGCAGGAAATAGTGCCAAGAGTGATTGCACAGGAAGGAGTTTTCTCTATCCCGTGCTTTCTATTTTCTTTGCATTTTCAAGTCAGGTAAGAGAGTGTGGATTCAACTTTTTTTTTTTTTTAATCATCACCACTCCCTTCATAAATGTTTATCTCCATCCTTTGGTTGACCATTCTACTATTTTTTGCCGTTTTTACCTATTATCAATGTTGTCCTGAATACCTAAAACCCCTAGAAGGTATATTCTAAAGAAAAACACTGATTAAACCTTCGACTAGCCAAACTCTGCAAGATGATAAGTGGTATTAAGCAAAATAACAACCTAAAAATACAAGAATGAATGGAGAATACAATAAAGATACACTTCCCCATTTCATTAATTTCACATTTTTCATGAAGAACAGGGGAAATGACAAATACATATAAATAAAAGAGTAAAGCTTGATGACAATTGCTCTCTTGCTATTACTTATTTAACTTCAGAGCATTTTGTTCTATCAAAGTATTTTTTCACAATGTGGCTTTCCATTACATGGTATGTCCAGTTTTTTGTAAAATTATGGCTTCCAAGGGAAAGCGCAGGATACCAAACAGGCTCTATAGCCATTAACAAAGTCAAACGTATAATAGATTTTCCATGCATTATATTACTTATCTTTCATAAGTCCCCAGTGTTTGCCTCTATTATTAATAACAAAGGTCAGAACACTTAATATTTGGCAGCGTGCTTGACATATAATTGATGGTGCAATATGCTATAACGGTACTTTATGTATCTGCTCTGACTACAACTGTCAGCTCATTTCATTTTCAAGGATTTTGTTGGCAATTCTTAATAGGAAAATGCTGTCTATAAATCCCTCCATTTTAAGACGCTTATATTCTGTATTTATTGATTGACTGAAATGGATTAAAAATCAAGTATTTAAATCTGAATGTTGAAACGATTTGTAAGCAAATGGAAATATTGCAAGAGAAAAGTATTTATAAATACTTCTCTTGCATAATAATTTATTGCAATTTTCATGTATTTCAGTGCTAGTTTTCTTGAAAGCTGATGTCAGTAAAAACCAAAAAATTCTAGTTAAAAATTGTAACTACAGTTAAGAATTAAATTCAGCTTCTATGCCCACTTCTATGGTCTTACTAGGAAAGCCGTGATTTCGATCTTCCATTTGTCACCAGCAAACTTGGATGACTGCAGTTGCAAACTTAAGTTACCATTCAATACAGTAACAAAACAGCACCTTACAGAAGCCAAACAGCAACAGTGAACATAAATTTTATTGCACATCACTTCAAATAAGTAGAAAGACCACTGCAGTTAATATGAACCAAATCAAAACATCATGAGAACAGCAGACAGATTAGAATCAGTCTCTGTTCCAAAGAGCCTACAAAGCACATCAGACAAACATAAAAAGTAAGAATCAAAGTACCAAATAAATAAATAAGACAGTCTGAACTATATTATGCTTTAAGTGACTTCTATTCACTATGGCATTTTAAATACTATGAATAACATCAGGGAAAGAAAAATAAACGGGAGGAGCAAGGGGAGAGAATGTACAAAGTAGATAGGCAAGGAAAAATAAATGATTTGGGAAGAAATTCAAAAGAGAATTTGCTAAGATGGAAGAAGAAGACATCAACTATAAGGATAAGCTTAAGACTACAGAATTTTCACTTCTATATTATATATCACTTTTTTTTTCTCTTGTTTGGACCATTTTTTGAGAGGAAGATGCATAAACTGCTAGAAAATCATCCTAGGTTTATACTACTTAATATGGTTGCTCCTGTTTATATGCATTTAAGCTGAGGTAGGTAATGTAAAATTTCCATGTTAAGGGAAATTTAATTTTTTGCATGTCAGCATTTTTAGGGTAATATTTTATTTAGATATTGTTAGATAATGCTGGAAAAATATATCTAAGTTCATAGATTTGCACAAAAGTACTTACGTTAAGTCCTTTAGTGAAACATTTAGCTGCTGCTGAGGTTCTGAAACATGCTTCTTGGCTGGTACTTATTCTTCAAGTACCTGCATTCCTCTGGTTCTCAACCTTCACTAAAAAATGCCAGTACTTTCATATATTACTTACGAAAATACCTTTTTTTTTAAATCTGAATTTGAATTCCCTGGGAAGCAGAGAGAAAAAAAAATTCTAGTTGCTTTCTAGAGCAACTCTGTAGTCTGCTGCCTGATTGCTTTAGAAACTCATTTTGGACAGCCAGTTTCACAGTTTTCTACAAACTTGGGCAATTAATACCATTCCTGATTACAACAGAGAGCAGTTTTGAGAAAGAGGATTTGTGGCACCTTAGCTAGACATTTTTTGAAAGCAATTTCACAACTAGATTATAGTAACAGGAAAGGTTTTGTTCTCACACACTTCAGCCTGATCTTTAAATCTGGAACAATCTGCATTGTTCCAAAGCAGCCATCTTTAACTTGTGTTCCTAAATCCCTGCAGACTGTTTCTAGGGGTATAGCAAATTGTAATTGAAAAATAAAATACAGAAATCAAAACCCTATCAATAGACTTAATTCACTATTCAGGAGCTTTCACTAGATAAACCCACAAAAAGGTCAAAGGCTGCAAATATGTGGGATAACCATTTGCTGTCTAAGTGCAGCTGCATCTGGATTGTTTAATTGATTCAAAGGCTCGTACTGAAGCTTCCAGCTAGCATTACAGATAGATTTGGAATCAATAAGGATTTGGATTATTGCTGCTGAAAGGCTTACATCTGATTAAATCTTGGAGACATCAGACAGTGCAATCTGTACCAGATGAGATTTGTGCATTATTTTCTTGGTCATCAGCAGCTCCGGTGACCAGTGGTGACAAACGTGAGGATCGCCATGCATGACCAGATGCATGACTAGAAGAAAGAGGAAACCCTTTGTAAGTAAAAAACATTTTTAAAGTGAAAATGAAGGACAACACTGTGATGACCGCTGGGATATCAAGGTGATTAACAGACACAGAACCCTGCCAGAAAGGAGACAGCTAACAGAATGAGAATGCCAGTGCCCTCTGCAACGCAGCCACCGCAGCCAGCAAGGTTCTGGTGCTGACTGCGTGTGCTCCATCTACAAGACATCTGGGTTGATGTCACATGGCAGTTCTGTAGAATTTGACACATTATAAAAACAACACGTTCATTTTGAATACTTTTAAGCAACTTTTAATTAACAATGACAAAAGCAAAGCACACAATTCTGAAAAGAAAACTTGCACTCCTACTAGAAATCATCCTCATTATAAGACCTTACTCTCTCAGAAAAAGATAAAATTGCCAGTTAAGCTTTTTTTTTTAATATGGTCTGAACATGGCTGTTTTTTCAAAACACCCTGCAACCTCTTGTTTTCCTTTCAGCAGTCACATGTATCCCATCAAAATCAGTACAAAAGAATAAACCATCAGGCCTTTCAAAGAAGATTGCTTATTCTCGGTCTTTGCTTAGCGTTCACTGGCATTACTTCTATTAACAACTACCATTAGCTTTGTCAAAAAAAATCAAACAAATTTAGAGTCTTTTTTTGAGGAAAATTATTAACATAGTAGCACTGCAATGAGCTGTCATCACTTGAGCAAGTGTAACACTGGCAGTGAGAATTAAAAACTTTCTCAGTATCAAGTTGACAGTTACTGAGTGGAGACGTAAGGGGCAGCCCCTTTATTTTAATTTGAATTCTGAGACACTGCTTGAGCACAGTACCTGTGCTACATGAATACATCCCAGACCCTAATCAGTCAGTGAGCAGGAGTCCTGGCTATGTATCAAGTGAGTGGCTTCAAGAAGACAGAAGGTAGTTTTTACATCATGTTTTCTATTTACAGGTCAATCGTTCACAGTAAGAGGTTTCACTAAGAGCAGGAATAATAAATTGTACATTTGTAAGAACATTTCTGAGTTATGCTGAACACACAGGTTCTCACTGTGACGAGAGTACTTAGCTTCCAATTCAACGCTTTTGCTTATTCTTGAATTTTTGAAAATGTAGTCATTTATAGGAGAGAAAAGATTACACGAACACATCATGTCTTATCATTGTTGAATAATTTCTCTCACTACTAAATAACTTTCCTTTTCACCAAGTTTTTAAAATCACTATTTGAAACACTGAGCAAATATAATTAATCCATGGTCTAAATATTTAGCAACAGGTCACAGAAATTTCTTGCATTAATTATACTTTTAAAATGGTTCATAAAACAAATAATTTCACAGGCCATGAAACTAGATCATTGAATTTCAAAGACAAACTTGAACTTTATTCCTAAACAAATGTCTTCATCTAAAAGGATGTGATTTCTGGTTTTTTAAACAAATCTTGCACAGTTTACAGATCTGTACAGAAATATTAATTACAAGACCACCTACTTTGTCACTATTTCAGAAAATATTCTAGCCATAAACACAACACACTACTTAAAATTTAACAAAAAACTAAAGAATAATGAGCAAGTTATAACATAGCAATTCTAATTGTAAAATCTTAGTTTTAAATTATTACAAACAAATTTTGTATATAGAAGAGAGGAAACGTTTAAAGGTCCTCAGAAACCTGTGCATTTTATTAAATTTTAAGTTTCTAAGTATATGCCATTAAAATTACATTACTATTGGTTTATGCTATTTAGCATCATGTTTTTTCAGTTCATTTGACACAAGTCTATTTAACAAGCCGAAGCAGCACACCAGACTAACATATCAGACAGGTTTTGGAAACTAAGGTATTAAATTGTGAGATTTCATTAATAAAGAAAGTACCAGAAGAAGATTTTACTTTTGTTATCAAGCTACTACTTAAATATTTTATGTAAAGGATCTTTGCTAATCCAGGCAAAAGAAAAGATCACCTGATTTTTTTTATCCTGAGCAGATGCACAATTCAGAGGACCAGCTACCCACAACCCGCTTGTGCCTGCCCTGATAATTTGTGTTGGAAATTTGTTCCACTCTGAATTCTGTGTGGAATATCCTTTGGACCACAATTTGACACCTGTTACAGATAAGTTATACAGAGACAAATCCATTTGTTTAGACGTTGAGCCTGTAATACTTTTTTTTTTGTTGTTTTTGCTTTCCCTGATTGGCTAACTTCATTGCAAACTACAGTATAAAAGATCAGTAGTTCTGTGGAGCTGTCACATTTGTTCTGAGCTATTTCTGGGGAGAAAAAATAATAAAAAAAAAGAGGGTCTTTGATCACAAAACAAGAAATAATGCTTGTGTATCACTAAAGGAGAAAGCTTATTGTACCCTGTAAAACCTGACAGGTATTAAGAGATTTGCCAGCAAGGCATGAGAGATAGGGAAAGGCAAATGAAATCTTGAGAATGGCAAATCCAAGAACTAAATTGAGACTTGGTCACAATTCCCTTTCACACAACTAAATTAGGAGAAATGTATGTTGCCCATTATTTTTGGCTTAAATTATTCTGAATAGCGTATTGTACAGCAATGTTACTTGAAAAGGATCGGGGAACATCAGCAGTATTAAAATAATTATCCTAATTTACACTGACAGGACATAGACTAACCCAATGCTGAACACAGTACGCTATCAGAAGAGTTTTTGAATGAGGCTTGACTGCAGAATGAAGTTATTGCAAGACGTATGCGCTGAGATGTCAGCTTCCATTGAACGGCAAGAACACATATGACCCCTGATGGGAGATACAACATTGCATCTTGAAATGCAAGATAATTGCCATTAGTTGAAACTTGTCCTATACCAGCTTGCTGAACTGACTCCATTCTTATCAAGGCCCAGAAACTAGTGAAAAATAAAACAGATTTATATGGATTATATATATTAAAAGGAGGCATACAGAGAGCAGGAGAAAGGGAGAAAGAGGCTCTACTTATTCCAAGTCTGTGGAGAGATGTAAGAAAGATGTTTAAAATTAAGCTAAGCATAGGCATAAACCCTAGTGTTACATTGAAATATTTACTCATATTAAGCTTTTTGTCTGCTCTTAAAAGTAAACCATTTTTTAATTTAAAAAATGGGTTTGTATCATTGCATTTTGTAGTCACTTGGTCACAGAGTCTTGAACAGAGCTTTAGGTAAAGAAACCCAGTCAGGTTTGTGACATGAAAACAGGAATGGGAGAGGAGATAAGGGAGTAAAAGTGGGTTAATACTATGATTATACAACACCCAGTCTCCAACTAGGAGCATCCTGAGATTTTCTTCTTTGGCAGTAAAGGTACGCATCTTGGGAAGACAGATTCTAATACAAAAAGTAGAAAAATAACAACAAAAGGCTCTCAACTTTCTGAAAAAAACAGATCCTATTATTTTCATCATCTTCTTCAAAATCAAAGGTCCTAGAAGTTTTCTTAGATTTTAGCAGGAGAAATTGTCAAAACAGGAGAACTTATGCAGAGAGAAATTTCAAATTCTCCAGCACTACTGGCAACCTTTCAGGAAGTGCTTTTTCAACCATGTGAAACCACTTCCTAGACAGTCTGGAGAGATTACTTATAATGGTTTTCATATAAAACCGTGATGGAGTTACATGCACACAAAAATAATGCAGTAGAAGGATTCCTTTGACTTTTTTCCCCAGTAGCTTATTGCACATACCACAAAGCACACGTATCTTTACAGGATTGCAGTCCTGGACACGGGAATTTTGGATACACACTTGGTAATACCAAGAGCCCATTGTAGTCACTGAGGTCACCATTTACAGGACCAGACCATGAAACAACTTCTGTTTGTTCTTGCATGTTTCTAACATTTCTTTTACTGAGAACTGCAATTTCCTCAATACTTTAACAGCAGCTCTTTTCAAACAAAGTAGATTCAGACGCAAGGAACGCATGTCTCATTAGAGTAACTGGCAGTGACAATGACATTTCCAGTATGCTGAATTAAATTCTGCTTCAAAAGAAAGTGTTTTGTTTATTTTCAAATTTATTTGAACTAGGATTGCAAAAGAAGGGAAAACATAAATGGACATAAATGGATGAATTTTATGGACATTTTGTTTCATACTGGAATAGTTCTAAAACAATTTGGGGAGCAATTATTAATTTAGCTTTATAAACATGGATGGCAGATGCTATTACATATTTTTATTAGTTTAACTAAAGGCTATTTCTGACACCTCACACAATAATCTCCCCTGCTCTCTTACATTTAAGAAAAGTCAAATAGCTGCCACTCAATTACAAGTGCCAAAACTTGACCAGTATCTATTAAATTCCTGTTTTTCCTGAGAAGGAAAGGAATAAAGAACACAGAATTTGCTGTTTCAAAAGACTAACATTATAGAAGTGTTGCCTTAATATGTCTCCATGCAATTATTTGCATTTGTCATTTGGATCCATTAGAACTTAAACTATGCCATAATTGTATTTCTTTCTTGAGATGTCATTAAAATTGACTGTGCCTTTAAACAAATGTGCCCAGATACTCTGGGTACAGCTAATCACAGGCACAAAGGCCCAGTCAAGGTCAGGCTGCAACTTTGTCTCTAATTGCCCGGTTATACATTCCTTGTTCACGCAAATCTTCTACTGACTTCAATGGGATTTTTGTTTAGTGAGGATTACAGGATTCAGCCCCCTAGCTTAACTACTGCATCTATACATCACTGTGTGTAATATGTTTCAGTCCCTACAGTTACAGTATCTGTAGTTTTACTAGCCCTAAATATCGTGTTGAGCTTTTAAAGACTTTTACCATCCCAAAGCCTTAAAATGCAGTTTCCTTTTTTTATCCTTTTCTTTCTTTGGCTCTTCCATGGAGACCTTAAAAAATAGTTACCTGGAAACCCATGTTTGTCTTACTGCTTTTATACTTTTCATTTCAAACATGCTAATTTTCTTTCTAAACCTATTGACCTAACTACTACATCAGCCATTCTGTAAAAACACAAAGACAGTATGTTTCCTACTCCAAAGTCTTTCTCTTAAAGTCTTGGTTATATTTCAGGTCCTTATTAAAGAAATCTGATGATTTTTACATGATTTTACCAATGCCCATAATAGCTTTTGTTGACTTCTCTAAACATTTTTGCTTGCCACAGCATGTTTGTATGATTAAGTCTCAATTCCATTTTTTTCACATGTTTACATCAGGTTGCCTGCAGTCTTCCTAGTTTACCCCACAACATATGTTCATGAAACGTTTTTTCATCATTAAGCAAACACTACAATCTAGACAAAGTGCATGCCACCATTTTTTATCAGACCAGCTGTACAACTCAAAGACAAGGGTGTTTCTCTGTTGTCAGTTCAGGCCTGTTGGTCTCTTCCTCATCCAAACTGAACACATGAGGAAACCCAGACACAGCTGACATGACAGTTCACTCAAGCGCCTGATTCTAACAGCACAAAACAAAACACCATGAGCTCGTCCCCAGCACATCCCAGCTGCTCTAGCAACAAAAAATCCCCTTTGTCACTTCCCAGGGCATACAACAAGCACCTGCAGTATCACACTATGCAAACACCTTTCCAAGGGGCTAAAACACATACTTTGACAATTTAAAATCCAAAATATACTCAAAAAACCCCAACAAAACCAAATTCCTCTGAACTAATGGACCCTCCAAAGCAACAAAAACAGTAATTATGCCTCAGAGACATTAAACGGGAGCTGAGGGTACTGACAAAATGCTCTGTGTCCTCATCCTGCTGTGTCAAGTCAAAATGCCCTGTGTCAAGTGTGTGTCCTCATCCTGCTCTGGGCAGCATTGACATTGGGTGGGCCCATAACCAAGGGGCCTGAGAGCTTGAGTTTGTTCTCTACTGCAGTCCACAAAGCCCACCTGGATGGAGTCTTTCCTTCCTTAAGAAATGCTATGAACATGAGATACATTTGGTGCAACCCTTGTCAAAATCTTGATTAACTCCTAACCCCTCCTGAAGTAAAGCCTGGCACATGGACTCCCTGGAAAGTGAAAGCAGAGCAGTTAAACTACAGGACAGCACATAGAATTTACAACACAGTAACTCCCCATGCAAGTCGTATCATAAGGAAGCCAAGCAGCTTCAGGGTGCTACAGTTTAGTCTAATCAACTCTATTGACACATGTTAAATCCCTGTTGCATTTCTGTATTTACCAGATAAATTTTCAGGAAATGGGCTTTTCTCCATACTCACTCCCCATGCAAGGTCTTTGTGAAAATGTAGCTACCCCAAGCTCTCTGACCCCTGTATTCGAAACTGCTGGATTAAACAGAAAAACATTAATGCTGGAAGACTGTATACATCACAAACTCAGCCTCTGCTATTGCAAACATTTCAAGCAAAATACCAAAAGTAACCAAACATATCTGTCCAGGTAGAAAGCCAAGCACTTACTGGTCTTACCACAGGAAACTATTACTTGACTGTCTCACACCCCCTGAACTCCCTCACACTTGTCATCCTACCTCAGGTCACACTATGCTCGTGTTCTCAGTGATACTTTCTCCATTTTTGTAGCACAATACTTTTGATAGAGATGTAGAAAAATAAAATCTTATGTTAGAGAAATACATGCCTCCTTAATGCATTGTCAAGAAAAATGTAACTTTTTTTTTTTCTATTGATTAGAAAGATGCACTGGTGAGCACTCAATATTTTGATTATGTTAAAGATTTAGATTTTTAAACCTTATAGACTTTGTTTCTACCCAGACCTGTGGTCTTTAGCTCATGTAGGTCTTTGGGTAACTTCAAATGTTTCTGTTAGCCTCAATTCCAAATATTAATTTCTGACTTGTGAGCAACACGTCAACTGTCAGCCACAGACTGAGAAATCGTGAGTTCACCGACTGATTTTGTCTTATGAGAGACCAATACTCTAACATGTTTTTAATAGCATTTTACTTCAATTTGAACAAAATTTCTTGAGCAGCAGATAAAAGATGAAGAATTGGTTACATGAGGATCAGAAGCATAGACTGAAGTGACACACTGGATAAAGCATATTCATTTAGTTAAAAAGTCTCTAATGAGTTGCAAGCAGCAGCAAATATATAATTGCTGCTCAAGGTTTGCAGTTTCTGTGACATCACTATGTGAGTGATAAGAATACTATTTAATGGGGTCCACTTTCAAGGTTACCGTTTGTTCCAATAGAGTTCGAAACAGTCACTGCCAAATGACATACAAACTGGTATTTTTCATGCTTGAAAGGCACATGCTGGTCAGAAGATTTTATCAGCTGTTTACTTTAAATGCAAAAGAGCACTTAACTCCCACTGATAAAAAAGGGATGCAAACTTGGTAAGTTTAGGACACTGCTACAAGGCTACAGTCAACAGCTGCTAGACAGTAATTATTATACAATATACAGAAACAGTAGCTCACTTTTGGGGCTCGAGCACCAGCCTGACCATTGTACTCTTTTCGCCCCTGGCACATACAGTCGTGGTAAGGAGCACAGCTAATTGCCAGATGAGGTACACATCATTACATGCTTGTGGGCTTTGCAATAAGGACCTCAGGCTCCTTCAGTACCGTGGTACTCTGTCCCACCAAATAAGGGAGGCTGGATAACAGAACCAGCAGACTGATGCAGTTCAAAGTCTAGACTGCTGTAAATTAAATGAAAGACGTGTTATCTCACCATCCTCTCTGTAAGCAACATGAAGCACACACATGGAGAGTATGAATTAGAACTGGACAATCCAAATTTTGGAAGGTAACTAGGCCCTGCCAAAAAGGACATGTTTTTAAACTGAACTCAAACCCATGTCTTTTCTGTGAATTGAAATTCTCGTGTGTCTTATTTTGACTTTCTTTCGGTAAAGCCTGTGCTAAGCCATGGTACTTTGCAGCCTGCACTCAGAATAGAAAATAATTCTCTGAATTGTCCAGATACATACTTTCCATTCTCAGCCTTTTTCAGATTTTCAACAAATACTGAGCATTTAAGAATGGATCCCTGTTCTCTGCAACCACATGTGGTTGGCTTCCTGAGCTCAATACCAACATTTCCTCAGAGCATTCCTTACATGAGTTGCCTAAAACTCCTCACCACCATCTCTAAGACCAAATGATACATGCATTGAAGTCTCCCAGCTCTGACTGTCGATACAACAAAGCTATTTGTGCTTACTGATTCTGCCCACAGATAGACCAGTGCTGCCAAACTCAGCACCCTTCTTGGGGTAAGGCTAAGTAACCCTTCTTAGGGTTAAACACACCTGAAGGTAGTTTTGAAGAGCACATAGACATTCCTTATATGAACAGCAACATTTCATGATGTTCTCCCTGTACAAAATTAGTAAAAAAATCACATAGTAATCACATTAGTAAAAAATCACATAGTAACTGCAGGAAATACATGGGAAAGGGAGCAATACTCAAAGTCTTCAGTTCCTACAGCTTTACCCAGTGTCAGTACAAAAGACCACACACACTAAAGCCCCGTATCAATTGACTGAGATGGCCATGTCAGGCAGACTTCACCAGCGGGCAAAATTATACCTATTTAGTAGTACCTCCAAATTTAAAGCCACAGAACTCATGGGAAAACAAACAGAAAGTGGTCTTTAACTGACTATACCAATATTCCTGACAAAAGGCCTTACATCTGCTAATAAAAGGTAGAAGTTACACTTGGTATCATATACAGAATCAGAAGGTATAGTACATCAAAACGGTGTTGATTTGCCATTATATTTAAAGTGATTGCCTCAGGTTTTATACTTAATCTGGTTTTCAGAAAGCATGAGCTATTCTAGATAGAAACAGATGTCAGAAAATGCATTGTCAGACAGAAAATATGGCACATTATTCTAAAAAAATAGCTTGCTTATGACTTTTTTCAAGGAAAAATTAAATAGAAAATGCAGTATAGTCAAATCCAGCAATGGTATAAATGGCATAAATGAATATATCGTTATGTATGTGATCTTTCATGACTTCAGATTTATCACAGATATATTAGTGAGTTCCATTTTCATGATTTCAGATATATTAATGGGTCACATGGTAATATTTTTGATAAGTAAGGGAAGAGTTAAAGAACTTGGAAATATAATTTCATTTCAAAAATCTCCCAAATGCAGAGTTATGAGCCTGGTTGGGAGGAGGAGTGTGTGTGGATTTTGGTTTTGGGGGTTTTTTTCCTTGTTTTCTTGTTTTGTTTGCTTTCTTATGGACAACTAGTACTTGTTACTTTCTAATCCTCCTAGAATAACAGATTGGAAAAGTCCCAAATAGCCATGTAGTCCAACATCCCAATCAAACTTCCAAAGACAAAAAAGTTCACAGTCTGTCTACAAAACTAGTTCTAATGCTTAGTTATCCCCATAGAAAACATATTTTCCCCTTTATATCCTTTGGAAGCCTCTCCTGTTTCAACACATGATCATTGTCTCTTGTTCTAAGCCTGTACACCTCAGTGAAAAGCCTGGTTCCATGTCTGAAGTAACCTCTAAGTGGGAGACCACTGTTTGGTCCAGTCCTCTCAGACCCTTCTCATAGGGCAGATGTTTCAGCCCATCTCGGCGGCCCACTGCTAGACTCAGTCAAGTTTATCAACATCTTTCTTGGTTTTTTTCCCTTTTTCCTGAAAACCAAGCACAGTACTCCACATGTGGTTTAACACTCAAGTAGAGGACAACCACTTTGCTCAATTTACTGGCCATGCTCCTCTTGACAGAGCTCAGGGTGCTGTCAGTCTGCATGGCTGGCAGGGCATAATACTGGCTCATGTTCAGCTTAACCATCTGCCAGGACCCCTAAGTTCTTTTCCACAGAGCTGCTCCCCGACCACTGAGCCTCAGCCTCTATCATTGCAAGAAGCTCTTCCATCCCAGGTTAAAGACTGCATTTTTCTCTATTGAATCTCATCAGATTCCAGTCAGTCCATTTCTCCAGTGTACCTCTCAGTGTCCCTCTGAGTGGCAAACCTGCAAGGAAGTCTATCAGATTCACTGCCTCCACACCTCCAGTTTGTTGCTATCCAAAAACCATATGGGGGTGTGCTCTGTCTCACCACCATGTACCCTCTTCTCCTGTAACTCTCAAAGATATAAAAAGGTGGTTAGAGCACTGTAACACCAAAGTTGTGGGTTCGATCCCTGTATGGGTATTTGCTTAAAAGTTGGACTCAACAATACTTGTGGGTCCCTTCCAGCTCAGAATAACATGTGAATCTGTGACTGCAGTAAAACAGGACAAATCCCAGGAGAGGGCTCTCATCCACAAACCTAGTAATTTCATCAGAGACTGTGATCAGATTAGTCAAGCATGATTTACCCTTGGCATTCACAGTCTGACTCCAGAAATAACCCATTTACAAGTTCTCTAATTAAACCCGAAGTTGGCTCTTTTCAAGGGCAGGGTGATACTCTGCTACTTGAATTCCTCACATGGGCTTCACTAATTCATGGTTGCTACAAGCCAAGGCTGTCTTTGATTTTTGCCTTCTTGGCCAGCTCTTTATTTGTGAGGACTCTCTCACTGAGATATATTGCACCCTCATTAGCATCCTTTTGACAGTCTCCAGAAACATCCTGGGCTGCTTTTATGCACTGCCCTTCCAGCAGGCAGGAGGGAGGCTAAAGTCTATCCCAAAAACAAGCATCTCAGAGTTGCTTAAATAGGACGTTGTCCTATTCTCATACTAAGCAAGTGATCCCTAAAATGCACTCACCATTTTGTCACCCATGCCAGCCCCTCCTCTGATCCTAATCAACAAGAAACCCGTCCACTCAAACTGCTTCTTCTTGTAAAGGAAAACCCCCATTCCTTTCTTCCCTGCCAGTCTTCCTACATCCATCCATCACAGTTGTTCCAACAATGCCTTATTGATGGGTCTGCATGCAGAGGTCTGTCTCCTCCTGACTGATTCCTAGGTTGTACGCATCTCTCTGCAGGCAATTCTTCCCTGACAGTCTATAAACCAGAAGATTTATGTTTTGCTTTGGAGTTGTTCTTCCTCAGATTTGACCATCTGCTGATCGTACTTTTCTGTCTGTCATCCAAATATTGATTCTTTTCTTCCAACAATTTTTTTTTTACTTCTCTTTAAAATCTGTTTCCATCCCTCTCGACTCCAGTAACAAAACATTAATTAAAAATCATGTACAGACAATCTCACAAAGTTTGTCTGTCAGCTATCACACTTTCAAATTAGCACTACTACTTTGGGAGAAGCTGTACCGCTGCAAATTAAAATGGTGAAAAACCTGCAGAAGTCTATGCAATAACATGTTCAATTAGTATCACATTTGTAGGCAATGGAAGGAAAGGTTTTATCCCAGCCAAACAAGGATAAAATCTCATCTAACACAGTGATGAGATTTAAAGACCAGAGCCAGTTACTGAAAATATTATCTGGAACTGAGCAAACAGCCACATAAATACATCTATCCTGAACTGGCACTCCAGCCACCTCCTTTAAAAGTTATCCTAGGAATACCTACAGATTGCAGAACTGAGATTTCCTAACTTGATTTCATTTGGCACAGGATACACTCTGGATCAGAATGCAGGCTCCCTATCCGGGAGGTGCAGTTGACTCTCTTGATGGACAAGAGGCCTTGACAGAAAACATTTCCTAAGCCAGAAAAAATCAGCAGGGCCTCAGTTCTGCTGAGGATTTTGACCAGCAAGACACTGAAACATTAATCAACAGTGAGGATCACCGGCCTCGCATCTTGAACTACAATTCCACTTCCTTGGCTAAGCCTGCAGAAGAGCTTTAGAGAACAATAAGACAGGTTCATTACAGGCTACCATTGATAAGAGTGTGTGCAGTTTCTCTTCCAGCATGTCAACTGACTGATGGTAACTTAATATTTGTTTAGCAAATGGAGATCACTTGAAAAAACAAGATGGTATTGACCCCTGTAGTTAGTTCAAAAACCCTCTGAGAGTAGGAATAGACACACATTTCAATGTGCTGGAAAAAAAAGTGTTAATGTTGACTATTGAATGAAAACTCTATCAAACAACTCCCACTGATGGGTTATTGCTATAATATCATAAAAGAATGCAGATCACTTGCAGCTCCTCCTAAACAAAACACTCACAATCCAAATTTCCAATTGAGAAGCTTCTCTCATCAAGACTTAATTCTGAGCACATCTTTTTTGAATTAAACCAAGGAGATAATCCCCAAGGTAAAAATAAAGTGATATACACATCTGTAGGGCTGGAATACAGATTAGCCTTAGTTTTATTTTTGAAAAAAGCTGTTATAAAACACAAACAAAGACTGTCTATTCCTAGGTGACTATTCCTATATTTATACAGACTCTTAAGCAACACCATATAACTGTTAAGTATAACTTTCTATATATTGCTTGGTTAGAGAAACTTTTTTTAGAAGTTAGATCACAGCACAGAAAATGGCATAGAAAACCCAAAGATGCAGGACCAAAAGATGCTGTGTTTCTCACTATTCCATGAAGCCTTTTTTCAAAATGAAGACAAAAGAAGGTTGTGTACTTTATAAAACTGCTAGACTGAAATCAAAATTGTTTCTATAGATAAGTTCTGGTCATTTTTAAACATGGAAAGAAAAGACAGCCCAACCCCTTAGGTAGAAGTGCCTGCAAATCAAAAAAACATACTTGAAGGAGCCATTCTATCTTTCTGGCTGTTGTGACCAGAGCTACGCTGATCATAGTGGAGTTGATACTATTAACAGCAGCTGAAGATCTGGTCTTCCAATTTAAATTCTGTCTTGACTTTGAGTAATTCTCTTGAGGTCACTAGAACAGGGTTACTCGGGACATAAATTTGCCCCAAGGGCATTTGTTCCTAAGATATATTTATATTACATTAATGTATAAACAGAAAATGCCTAACAAGTTCCAGTGAAGCAATTAATGTAATTAGTTTGTAACTTGTGCTTGGGTCTTTCAAGGGTTACTGAGGGTCAAATTAGGGAAACATATTTCTGAAAAGCACAGGTCCTAAAATAACAAAGCTTCAGCTTACATCTCTAAGTGGTAGCATCTCTGTATTTTGACTTTTAATAGTTTTTTTAAAAAGTAAACATGCAAATGACAGAATAAATACATCTGAAATGATGGAATGTCATATTTAAAAGCAAATGGTAGTTTTGTGTGTTTCAGAAATAAAAATGCTTTAGATAATTTCTATTTAAACTTCAGAACATCATAAAGATACAAATAACCACATAAGTAATAATTTTTTCATATATTCTAAAATAGAAAAATTCAGGTGCAAAAAAAGGTAAGCATTGTCTACTTTGTGCTATCTGTAACCGCTCCTCATCTGGAGTTTCAGGTTCAGAAAAACTTCCACCATATGAAGCACACACAAGTTAGCAGGATTGGGCCTAAACATTAAACATCAGTGGACTAGAGCAAGCGTTTTAAGGAATCTGATGTCACTTGTCATACACCTGAACCGAGATGCAGTGTCTTCTTTTACAAGAAGAGACATGGTTTCATTTAAAAAGGCAAAAGTTACATAACTTGAAGGTTGAGAAACACTGTAAGACACTCATTATCTGTAAGAACACCAGGGAGAATATTTTTTTTTTATTAAGTAAACCTGTCTGAGAGCCCTAAACAGCCACTAAAATATAATTAAAATAAACTATCAAAGGTCACCATGGACCATTTGTTCATCTGGATAACAACAAAGGCAGATACCAGCCGTTGATAACTTTCATTTAGTGAATTTATTAACAAGCTGCAGGAATGTGCTTGTTGCATTGCATGACTATGCATATTGAACAATTGTTTTATTTCAACTTACTTTCTTCCATTTTACATAGTTCACAACCCTTTACACTATACAAACAACATTTTATTTTTAGATTCTGTTACGTCACACATGACATTTATCAACAAATCAGTTAGTTACAGAAAACTGAAAAGAAAGAGTATGGAAATGCAGTCTCCTTAAGGGCTAAAGAGGCCAGATAAATCATGAGTTTAAGACAACTACTTGTAGCATGTAGTTCACTAGATTTATCTGACAGTACATCAAAACTCTGAATTTTTTCATGCCAAATAAGTAAATCTGTTATTTTACAGTTGCTAACAAAGCAGGAACTTTCAAAGTGGAGATAAATAGGAATACAATAGTCAAATGTGCTTGAGATCCATTAACAAAAACGTGATGCTTCCATATACAGCTGGAGTACCAAATGAGGTGCAGCCAAAAACACATCAGCTTTAATGGAGAAAGACAGAAATACGTATTTCTGAAGCATGGGTAGAAATGGAAAAATGCTTTTGATCTAGCCCATGAAGGATAATAAACCCTGACAATACACATTTTGGATAATGCTCTCAGGTTCCATTACAGTATTATAGTGCAATGTTTCTAATTTGTTTGTGTAGATATATTTCTAATCTGTAACTGCAAATACAAAGTCTTTTGAATTAAAAAGGAATTCAAGAAAGTCAGATAGTTCACACTGAAATAAAAGGAAATATTATTGTTTGTGATTTATGGAGGAGTAACAGCTGGCACTTATTATGTCTATGTACTACATCAATCACCAAAAACACAAACTCCAATAAATCTACCTTATGTCCTTATAAATATAAAGCTGTTTTTCCTTTGCTAGACCAGATTGCTAGCTTATGTAAAATGGTACAGCTCTAAATCTAGCCCTCTATCTTCTAATCAGTTCAAATAACGTACCAGACACAAATTTCTCTAGTTTAGCTTTTACAGATGGGGATGGATTTTGGTCTTTTTGTTGTTGTTATTGTTTTATGGGGGTTTTGTTTGTTTCTTTTTTTTAACCAAATGATTGACTTCCACACAGAACACGAGACACAGTATCAGTAAATCAGAGTATCAGAAGTACTGTTAGGGTTTTTTCCAAAGCTCTGTCTGCAGTAGATCCAGCAATTTTGTGCATCATTATCTCTACTACAGCATGTGCTGTTTTTAAACAGACAGTGTACTGCAACTGGATAGTGACAAGAATAAAAATAAAGGCAGTGGAAAGAACGTTAACCACAGAAAGTTGAGTAGGACTTGGCCTCTCATGATCTGACCACCCAATGTATGGGACACTAGTACTGAGAAACAAATGTCCTTTAACTTTTCCATCTGATGAAGAAAGAATGAAGAAGAACAGATTGTCCAGCAAGCTTCTGTTAAGTGCTTATCACAATTTTCAGTACAGAGGATAGAGCAAACACTTCTAAAGCCTACTCAAACTACATAGGAGGACTTAATCCAGACAGTGAAGGAGAACATAGTTTTTGACAGAAGGAACGACAGAGCTATTACTTGCCATCTTTGAGGACAACCAGTCTGGAGGACTGGTGGTTTCATGAGACTAGAAAAGAAAACCAGAGTTCCTACCCCAGGCTCAATTCCAATTGCACAAACACCAGAGCAAACGATAAACAAACAAGCTATTTGCAAGTTATTAGGGAGGAAAATGAAGAATCATCCTTATCCCTTACCCCCCAAGAGATTGTAAACATCTGTTACAGCTGTGTGTAACACACCAGTCATGTCCAATTAGTATCATTATCTTTTCCTGTTATGGCAGAGAAATGGTTTTCTGATAAGGAAGGAGCAATATGGCTTCGATGAGTTAGGATAAACCTTCTACATGGTAAAAAGCAGCATTGTAGCATTGGGGAAGAGCCATGCTTTCTCTCTGCTTGCCTGCAACCCAGCCTCACTGCTCCCAACACCCTTCTCCCAACCTTGCACCATCTCTGTGTGCAATGTGGCCACAAGTCAGACCAAGATAGCCTCTTCTGCAAGACAGATCATACAGTTAAACTCACTATTTCTGCAGCCTAAATAAAGTTGGAAACCAAAACCTGGTACAGCTGCCCATGATATTTGTGTAACAGCTTCCCCAATGCCTGCCCCCATGATCCTGCCCCATATATGATTTTGTGAGGTTCTGTGGTCAAAGGGACCCACTAAAAGATACTGATTAGCAAACTTGGCCCTTTTTCCAATGTGTTGCACTGGTTAAGGACTACAAGAAATACAAACAGTCGTCATGGAGCTGCACTTCCTCTTACAATTATTCTTGAGAAAAAAATCTGTGTAGTTTTTTCTGCCAGCTCAGTTTTCTTGGAAAGTTTGTGACCTCAGTGTGAATTACAAGCCTCATCTTGTCCACTCTGTAATTTATTTTGACTTTAGTAAGGCTTTTTCCTTGATATTCTAAGATGCAGGAAATATGGTCTAGAGGAAGTTACTACAAAGAGGGAAGCAAAACTGCCGGAAAACTGTACCCTATGTTGTTTGTCAATGTTTCACTGTCAAAGTGAACACAGCTGTGTTCACTGTCAAAGTTAACACACTTGTTGCTGTACAGTTGAACATACTCATTCTGGATTTGGGTGGCTGAAGAGGGACATGCTTACCAAAATATGCTTCTGACTGCTTAGTCTGTAAAAGACTTCTAGGCTGTAAAAAGCTGTTTAGGCTTTTTAGGCTGTAAAAAGTTTGGATGACAGGATCAGAATTCAAAAGAAACTTTGTCAATATGAAAAATACTCAACAGGAAAAAAAAGATTATGAGATTTTGTTAGGACACTTCTACTCTTCAGAATCTTTCAAGTTCTGTTCTTCAAGCAGGAATACTCAACTGGACAAACACAACTGAAGAAGTTCTAACTTTGTAGCAGCTCTCCAGTAAAGCCATCTATGAGTTACAAGCTGAACTTGAGTTGAAAACTAAAAAGAACACACTGAAGAGACCAGTGTTTAGTCTAAAGAAGAAGAGCTTGAGGGAAGTTAAGAGCTAAATACAAGGAAGGAGGAAATAAGTAATGTTCCATATCCACATTATCTTGGACAAAGAGTACAGATTTATATTTACAGCACACGCTATTTACACTGGATATTAGGAAAAAGAATTCTGTTGAATCAACTTCTTATCTAGATATCTGTATGGGAAACTATATTAACCAACTTCCCCTTTTGTCTGTTAGTAGTCTCCCTTTGCTGTGCCACACAAACACTTATCGAGGCTTTTTTGTTTGCTTTGAATCTAGCCAGCATCTTGCTTTCTGCCAGTCTTGTCGTAAAACAGTACTGCCACAGCTGAAGTCAGAGAAAGCAATCAAGACAAATCTTCTCTAATGGAACCAGATGAGCATATCTTATTAGAAATTGTTGTAAATATTCCAAGTATATGCAACAAAATAAGGACACATTGATTCAAAATTTCTTTCACTGTGAAGCTTCAGCTAGATTGAGTGGACCAAATATCTGCTTCACAACATGTGGAGCTCTACATGTGAATCTGATTCCAAGAAAAATGTCCTTTTGTGTAATTATATATGTTAGAGGGAAAGCACAGTTGGTTAAAAATTCCCAAGAAATAATCCAATAGACTGATTTTTCCTTAAAGGTGTTGGATATAACCAGCCAACAAAATCACCTTGTGAAAATATATAAAGTACTTCTAAACTACTACTTTGTGTTTCAGTTACAAAACAGCCTAACAAATGTTGTTTGGACACCTGTTCCAAAATCAGGACTCTCTACCATATTGCCACCCACGAGGATAGGGGAGAGGAAGGGAGTAAAAGGGAAATCAGATCCTTTCCTGACTAATGGATCAATTCCAAACTATTTGAAATTTAGGAGCTCTTTCCTTTTTCTTTTGTTTTCTTAGTAGTTGTGCAAAATTTATGATAACTTTCAGATAAAATACACTTCAATCTTATAAGGCCACATATATAAACATATACAAAAGCCAACATGAAAAAAGGCAAAAATCTAATTAGGCTTTAAGAAGACAAAACCCAAGGGGAGCCACAGCAGTGATAGTAATCGTTCAGTGAGCAGAACACACTGACATTGCTGACTAGCTTTCCCATTCATGAATTCAGATATAAGCCACCCATCCCTGCACTGGGTCTACATAAAAATGGATCCATGGTTTAGCTACAAAATGACCCTCCTTTCTAGGTTGCATCATGCATACATTCACCAGAAGCTAGTCCTTTGTGTAAGAGACACTTAATTTACTTGACATGGTTGATTTATTGACCCACTGCAAAAATCTTAAGGTTTTAGGGTTTTGTAAGGTTTTTTAGGAGGAAAAATGTAGTCTTGAAATAATATATTCATAATATATGCAGCCCAACACCAGCTTTTCTAAGTCTCATACACATAACCCTGGGGATCATTCTTAAGTTGAAGCTTTGAATTTATTATTATGATAACTCACTAAAGAGGTAGAAAGACCTTATGGCATTATTTTTCAAATTATTTTTCCATTTTGTTTAATAAAATGTTTTATGATAATGAGCTATGCGTATACTGAAGCTATGAAAAATGTGGATTTCATTAGTTTATATTACAACTTTGTATTTCACCGAAGTAACATAAAATAATATCTTGTTTTCACACAAAGTAAGGCAGTTTAAGGCACAAAAAACCAGAAAGCGTATCTCCTTCTCTGAAAAACAGAACCCCATAAAGTTGGGATCTTACTCTAAACAGTGCAGAAGCTCACAAACCATACTCATACGTAAAGCTTCTAAGTAGAAAGAACAGTTTTCAAGGAAAGAGATTACTATGCTAATGCAGAATCTTGGTCCAACCCCCCCTGAAATCAATAATGAAATATCCACCAATTTTTGGTGGACAATAACCACACATACAAGGGATGCCTGAATCTACAGAACTAGATTTGAGTAAGCATAGTAAACATGACCACTGCCTTCCTGACTTATAATCCTCCAATATTCTCCAGCCTGTTGATTATACAGAAAGTGATCTGAAGTGGAAGATAGAAGAAGAGGAAATAACACAAGGGGTATTAACCAAACTCCTTCAGCCTTGTTGCCATTTGCAATAATTCATACAGCCAAATCCAGAATTAGTTATCTCCTCAAGGCTATTTACAGGAGCACTCAAAGGAGTCTTTGCTATAAACCTTAGTTGTTTAAAAGCCCATAGTGTAGTGATAATTGGTATTGACACTTAGCATACATTTGTAGCTAAAATTTTTATTTCTTGCGTATCATCACACTAAGCAAAAAATGTAAGCAAAACCAAGTTAAACACCAATTGTAAGATTGATAAAAATTCTTAAAAATTAACTATTTTAGTAATTTGAAAACAACCAGAGTGCTAATTTTAGATTGTTAATTATGAGAAAGACATCAGTGGGAACTGTAAAGTTTTCATTCAAAATAATTTTTTTAAGCAACTTAACATTTAACTACATTCGTGGTTTAAACCATAATATCAGAAACAGTCCACTTGTATCTCAAGAGTTGAAAATTGAATCAGACAAAAAACTAAATACTGAATTTAAATAAAATGCTTTTTTTAAACCATAATTTTCTAATCAGAAAAATTTCTTTAAAGTTCTAAAAATTATATGAGTAGGAATGAATCTCATCAAAACCTACTCAATATCATATTATGGCTTTAATCTAAAGGAGGGCTATGGAGATCAAATCAGCTTATTTGAATTGCATGATAATTTACAGTAAGAATCTTTTATAATCATGAAGTTATAGAAAGCCGCAACATTTGGCTTTTCAGAAAGAACTTCCCCCTATAATAAAGGCATTAGCACTGCAGCTCTGGTTGAGGTTACATTTATGTAACTCAGCTCAAATGTTTTTCTGTTTTAAACTACTTAGTTTTAGGGAGAATAAAAAAGAAAACTACTATTGGTCCCACTTTAAATACAATTCAATTTTAATTTAAAGCAATTGCTAAAAATTTTTAACCTGCCGAACTCTTAGACACAATTTTAAATTATCACTGAAACAGCTCTATATTGAATCTTAACTCTAGCTAATTTCTAAATAAATTAAAAGATGAAGTTCCAAAGACTAATCTTATTTTCTGCATGTGAAAAATTCCACTGCAAAAAGTATCAAACGCTTATTCTTTCAAGATGCATACTCCAATAGCTGAGCAATAGCTATTTTCCTTTCTATTAATCCCACTCATAAAAACCTACCCAGGTTTTGACTAAGCAGAAAAGAAAGCTTCGTTAGAAAGAAAAGAAAATTAAGTCAATTAAAATGTGTGATGTATATCAGTTGTTTGGGGACGTTTACTTGGCATACATACTAATTTTTAAACTAATTCCTGATATTATCGTTTTGATTTTGCAGAAGCTGAAATTTGTAACATAACTCACAATATGGTATGACTGAGATTGCAGGGGCAATGAGTTCTCAGAAAAATTAAGCTTATAAAGCCTTTTTTATTTTTAAAGTAGAGGTATGAGGATTTTAAAGAACATAAAATGCAGTTGCATCAGCTAGCTATCTACAAAAAAAAAAAAAAATCTCAAAAGAATATTGATCAAAATCACAGAAACAAATATATGGGTAAAAATCTGATAAAATACATTACCTAAATCTGGTTTAATGAAATACTAAGGTTAAATGAATGGTTGCATTAGACACAGCATGATAAGTGCATATCGCAGCCTGGTTTACCCACTTCTCAGGATGTCATCAAGGAACAGAGAAGAGTGAAGGAACATAGTTTCATAGCAGAATGGTTTTTAGACTACTATAGCTCCACCTGAGGAAGATGGAACTTCCATCTCAGCAGCCACCTGGAAACAGAGAACTCTTGGCTGCCCTCTAAAGCTCGTGAAGTGGGGAAGAACTAAAGCAGAAAAGAACATGGTGAGGGCTCTCTAATAGTGCCTCAACTTATCTTTTTTTTTGTTTGGAACCCAAAGGTCTTAGAAACCTCTGTAAAGCCCCAAGCTGTTCATTGACTCAGATCTATCTCAGGTGAAGTGAAGAAACCCCTGTGAAAGCAGATGTTTAAGCTACTGGATGCCCAGAGTGTCTCAAAGTCCTGCTCTAAGAGATGAGAGGTATACCACAGCAAGATAGAGATTCCTCCGCCTACCTGGATTAACAGAAACCTATGCAGACCCATCCTACTGAGATCCAGGCACAGCAAACCCATGAGTAGGGCATTCTTAAACAAAATATAAAAACCCTCCAAGCCTCTGGAAACCCAAACAAATAAAAAATAGATTCAAGTCGTGAACCAAAAAGGTCAATATTTTTAAATCTGCCTCAATAGAAACAATGTATGAAATAAACTTGACCTTTATTATCAAAAAAAGGAACATTTTGTAGCAAGTTAAAAAAAAAAAAAAAAAAATCCAACATATGCACACATTCCACTTCAGGCACTAAGTAATCTCAAATTTCCCATTGCCTTAGTCCATGCAGAGAGAACTTCCAGCAGCTAATTTAGAATTTGCATGGGTTTATCCTTTGAAGCTCCCTGATCTCTCACAACAGCTTTGGGTGACCAAGTTTCTAATACAGCACATGGCTGAATGCCCATAGATGCTGGACTGTGTTCAAAACGCAATTCAGTTAACAAGCACACTGAAGTCCTCAAACAGTAATAACTATTCCTTTGCTCACAAACTTGCAAATCCCTCATTTTCCAAAGATTACTGAGCTTTTTTAGACTGGAAAAAAAGTTGACACCACTCACTCAAAATTATTCTATAGTGCCTTTTAAAAAAAGGATACTAAAAAGAAAACAAGTAGCTTAATATACTTTCATATATCCCTATGTAGTTGTCTAATAATATAAATATACTTCGATCTTTAATTGGGTCTTATAAGTAATGGCAAAACAACTTCTTGGCAATAATTTTCAATTTTTATAAGATCTTGAAGAGATCACTTTATTCCCACTAAACTATTTATGCACACTAGGACGCACTCACAGCCTACTAAATCCATTGTATTTTGCCAGCTTTAGAAACTCTGAATCAAATCCTGAATCAAATCCTGAACCTCATAACTATCAGAGAGCTCATAAGCATCACGTACAGGGACATCAGTTCAAAAATATTCAACACAGAAATGTAGCTAGTAAACTAAAAGTGGGGATATAGATCTCAAAATTACAACTGCTAGCAGAAAAAACCTGAAATTGCCAGTTTGCATAGCCAACACTACATACACTGAGATAAGAAGTATACTTCTGCATTTATGCTATTTTTTTTTTTTTGGAACTAGAATTCCAAGCATATACCACAGCTTTTATTCAATGCCTGAATGTCCAAAGCAGGCCTTTAAACCGGTAGTGAGACACCTGAATTAAGACAGCCTGTCACTGTCTTCGTGGTACCTACCATACATTCAATCACAGAATTTATTTCAAGTTCAAACAGAAAATGAAGGTAGTTTGTGACGATGCATGAGTTAACAGCAAATTAGTTACCTAGTGAAGGCACTAACAGATGAAGCACTAACAGTGAAGTGGCTGTTGCAACACAGAACTAAGCATGGATAAAATCCTTCCAAGAGCCATGCAGGCTCTCCCAGAGATCCATTCTGCCCCAGCTACATGCCTAGAAATACCCCGTTAGTTATCTTAAACAGGGGTTCAAGAACAGGTGTCCTCTGATAAATTCAAGATACTGCTTTCTAAACTTCCCTTCCCACTGTGACCCTTAACTAAAAGGATGTTGGAAATTATAGAAGCAAAACAAAAGGAGTTTCTTTGGGTCTCCACTTTCTGTAGCAATTATTATGGCTTTATATATACACATTGAGCAATGCAGCAGTTCTGGGGTTTGTGGTTTTTTGTTTGTTTTCCATAAATAAGAAGAGAATTACACCAACTCTCACTACCATGTCCATGACTTCTCCAAAACTAGCTTCTTGCATATTTCAAGTCTCTGGCTGGTGCCCATGCTTCCCAAAGAGGGAATTAGTCTGACCTGGTCTGCCCTCTGTACATGACACTGCAGCTGCATTCACAGGCTGGGAAGGGGACTCGGTGGCTCTAAGGAGCATTTTCTTCAGGAGAAGTGTTTTATATGAAGTGCTACAGGTTTTTCTAAGTAGAGCCTCTTAGTGAGGGAATGAAAGGAGGAGGACAAATGCCCACAGGAGAACTTCCACGCCACAGTTACTGTGTCCCGAAATTCTGAAGCAGCTCTAATTTACTCAGCAGGCTGCTGCACAGCGTGGTAAAGTGAATTAGAGGTAGAGGGCCTTAAGGCTGGCCATTACCCTGCACCCAAACCTACACCATCTCTTCTCAGAAGGTGAAAACTAAAAATCCCTCCTAAGAGTTTTTTCTGGCCTATGATAGAAAATGATGTACACCAAAGATGCACCTAACACACTTCTATTACATGCCACACATTCCATCTGGCTACATTTACAGGGACAACAAAATAAAGAGGTTGCAGAAATAAAGTTCTGTCTAACCATGCTCAGTACCCTAAGGTGTTTCACCACACTTACCCATGCCTGCTTACCAGCTTGAAAAAATAGCGTGTCCTAGCACCATTTGCACACTGAAGTTATTTGGGACTCACAAAGGAGGGTCACCAAGGCAAATCTCCCCAGGAAGCTGATCACTTTGGCACACTCTGAAAGCATTTCACAAGCTTGAATTTTGTGCAAGGTGCTACAGGTCCTTCCATCTAAAAACCACACTTAGTAGAGGGGATCAGTGACCACTCTTTATGTATGGTCTGGTATCCTGAATGCTTTCCTAGGAAATGGGGATCAATTATCCCAGTACAGTTTCTATCAGAAGTTCAAAACCACCCAGCCAGTCTTAGCAGCTACCCAATTCATCAGGGTGCCTTCCTTCACACTGGGCTGCCACCCAGCATCTCGGTGCCAAGAGGCCAGACACAGATGCCCTGAGTGCAGATCACAGGATCTGGCCCTTAGCAGCTTGTTGCCCTTTTTCCCCACGTTGTTGGCACGAAGAGCAGATCCTCAGTCTTTTACCCAAAAGTATAACCAAGAGTAAAGACTTGAGATTTGTACTGGGGATGTTGGCTACATATTTTGTTTTTTTCTACGTGTGGATCCGACATAAGTCTGCAGATTGGGACAAAAACATGGATTGCATTCTGTTTCCACATAAGCAAGCCCAGAGTAACTACTGACTTAAAACATTTATTTGGGATATAAAACTGAGTAAATAAGAGAATGTAAGCCAAAATAACTCTTAGATTTATAGGTCTAACTTCTTTAGTTTATGACTTTTAAACTCCTTAACGAATAAGAACAGCCACATATTTTTGATATGCAAAGTGTATTCCAGGTTTTTTAGCGTGCTCAGTTGAGGAAAAGTGCATTTATATTTAATTATAAAATAAATTATCTTTGTTCCCTAAATACACTGCTTGAAAGCTTTTCTTTTCCTGTTAGCAATATTGCCAAATCTTATTTCCATCTTCAAACAGAACTTTTACTGTTTTATTTAAACTCCTGGAGGCACAATTCAAACTTTCACATATGTTTCTATACAAAACCCAGCAATGACAAAAAACTCTAAAAAATTAAATATTTCTTCCAAAGCCAGAAAGGTCATTTGGACTGAGATGCCCAAAATTACTGACTGGATTTGGCTCACTAGAATAATTCTTTCTGCACGTAGCTACAGCCTCGTCCATCCAGCGCTCTTTTTCAGATACTTCAAGATGTAAATAAGGGCAAGCTGGGGCTGCATGAATTACTCACACAGCTTGCTCCCTGTCATAACATTTATGGAAAGATCACAGCTCTTCTCTCTTCGCTTAAATAGAAACAGGCATGCCATGATGATACCTGCTCTGGTTTACTGATCTGTGATAGATGAATGTAGGCTCACATAAAAGCAGTATGTGTGCTTGTAAGAGGACAGCTGAGGACATGAAGGACATGTAAGAGGCAGCACCCAACCTCCAATCACAAGATGAGATATATAATCGTTAAAATGAAGAGAGACACCCATATGTTACTCGCTGATGAGCATGATAGGGCTGAAATCACATTCGGGTGCATCACTTGAATAAAATGGAATGCTATTGCCAGCTGCTTCAATAAGAAATAACTACATTTTGGTCTTGTATGCTGATATCTCATTAATTGCCCACTCTCCCTTCAAAAATCGCACTAATCAGATCACCCCACTTCAAAATGCAAGGAGGATGTGACAAGAGGACAGTAAAAGACAAAAAAAAACAAGCCACAACCTCAAGGTGTTTCTGTACAAGAGCTGTAAAATAAAAATACCATGAATAGCAATACACAAATAATTATACATTATTTATTACAAAACCAGAACTCTTTGAAATCTAGGAAAGCAATCAAATAACAGAGTAAAGGGGGTGGAGAGGAGAGTTCCACCTCCCTTCCAAGACTCAATTACACAATGCAACAAACTCATTGCTGTGGAGGCAACCGCTACAAGCAACCAAAACAAAGGAATTCAGCAAACTTGGGGGGGGTGTATGTATAACTGGATAACAAAATTGGTTGGCTAATTACCCTGGCTCAGGCCTTATCTGCTGCCTGATGTAAGCCAAAGGATAAAACCGGAAAAAAATCATCTTCACTTCAGATGCTGTCTTTCAGTATTAACATCACAATCAGATGAAATACTAACACAAATAGACTTCATCACGGTATTTCCAAGGCTTTTTTGTACTTGTCATCATACCAGAGAGGATTTTAGCATGCCCTACTATACATGTTGGTACAAAGGTCTTCTGCTTGGAGAGCCAGATACACCAAAGGAAGTCTACTCCAACCTCTTCCTTGCAATGGCCATTTTCATCTATGTTATCTCAGCACTGAATCAAAAGTCTTGAAACATGAAGGCTCCTATCTTAGAGCATCTAAACTTAAGGACCAGAATAGGTGTTAAAGTCACCATTTCCCTTGACAGTTTTTTCCAAAGATTAGTCATTCTCACAGTTCAGAAGCAAAAAACCCACACCAAGGTCTTTGGTTTCAGTTTTATGCCTTCTGCCATGGTATATTTTTTCAAGGACTTGTGTATGGTTTACCCAGTCAGCTTTTGATCTGAAACTCTTTAAGCTCTTACTAGAAGTTATTTTCCTCTCTATTATTATACATCTCTTTCCCCCAGCCCAGTAGACAATGAAATTGGAGACAGTACCTGCCTTACTAGTATATTCAGTCTTAAATACAAGAAGGCAAATCACAGTTTTATTTCAACTATCATAAGTTTAAAGTTTCATTATTTTGCTCCGCTGGCATCACAATTTTTCACATTTGGAAGTGCTGGCACTTTACGACAGCAGGTAGGAAAAGGTTCACTATGTGATGCAGCAGATAACAATGACATAGGAAGCACTTCTGCAGCAGTAATGTGCATTTTTTTATTGCTCTCCCTATCTTTATAGGTTGTTATTTTACAGACCATATAAAACACTTGCAATTTATTAGTAAGGCCATTTAAACTAGCATTGTAGGACAGTTGAAACATTCTTCAAATTACAGTTTCCAGGCATTCAAGAAGACATTTTCTCCAATGCTTTGTTTCCTGTCAATGCACATTAGCAATCATAAAAATGAGACTGACAAGGTCAGGATTATCAGGTTGAAAAAAATCAAGGTAGTCCACTGGATTTGAGGTAAGGGTTTTAATTGATTCATTTTCGCTTTCCTTTTTAATGAAATCAAACAGCCTTTTGCCACAAAAACATGAATGGGAAATACAGTGAACTGCATTCAGCGTTCCTCATTGGTCATACTTTCTATGAAAGTATAACTTGGTGTGCTGAGGCAAAGAACTGCACGTCAACTACAAATCACCCGGGTTTTATTGTAATCACAGTCTACTGAAAGCAACTTTTTCTGTTTAAAGCAGAGAGATGCATATTGCATGCATATTGCACTTCACAGTTTGGGGCCAATATGACAAAAAGATGAGGTAACTATGAAACACTTTTGACTCAGATGAAATGAGCGTGAGAGAGGTGACTCAGGTCTCACTTCCCCACTCAGAATAAAACTAATAAAGAAGGATGAAAATGAAGCAAGAAGGTAAGAGAAGGAGTGAAAGAGACCCCCACCTTTGGCATCTGAGAGAACAGGTAACTGTTTCACTGGCGCTGCCACAAGGGCCTCTGAGTTTATCTAAAGGTACACTTGTGGACAGTCACATTTAGATATCCAACAAGTTATAGTCACGCATGTAGTTCACTCCATGCAGATCAGGGAATAAAGACCTGGAAAACTACTTAAAAGTACCTCATTAATAAAAGGAAGGTTACTAAGTCAGTTGCTTCTGTCTTGTGCATATCTTTATCACCTTTTATAATATGAAGTGATACAGAACACAATACAACACTTTCAGCGAAAGCAGTCAGCCTGCTATTCATCCACATCAGATAGCATACACACCGTGATTTGACTGCATGGTGAGTCAGGCAGCTAACAATTACAAAATCTTTTCTAAACGAAGACATGATTTTGGCTTGAAAATATGTTTCATTCTAAATAAAAACAGTTCTCCTGATAATGCAAATTTGCTGCATTCTACTACCCTGAGATTCCAACTGTCAGTGAGTACACATACTTCAAATCTTACGGCACTAAAGCATTAACAAGCATAAGAAGTAAATATCCTGTGGTCTCAACATACACCTAGGTAAGATAAACCAAGACTGCAACAAGTATAAGCACCAGGTCCTGAAAAACAGCTTATTGATCTGCAATTTAAGTCTCTCCTCTCATTTAACAGAGTCCTACTTTCAGCATCCTACTTTCAGCTCGGACAGAGTTCATTTCATCTTAGTAGCTGGCACAGGGTTGTGTTTTGGATTTGGTATGGGATTGACACGGAAAACACACCGTGTTGCTGGGCAGTGCTTAGCCTAAGCCAAGGACTTTCTAGTTTCCCTTGCTCTGCCAGCAAACAGGTGCACAAGAGGCTGGGAGGGAGCACAGCCACAACAGCTGACCCAAAGTGTCCAAAGGGATATTCCATACCCAAAAACGTCACAAACACTATAGAATGTTTGAGCCAATCACTGCTCGAGGATAGCCTGGGCATCAGGCAGCAGGCAGGAAGCAACTGTGTTGTACATCACTTGTTTCTCTTCAGTTTTAGTCCTCTCTTTCTTTCTCCTTTCCATTAAAATTATTGTTGTTATTATAATTATTATCTTTTACTACAGTTCAATTGTTAAACTCTTCTTATCTCAACCCACGATTCTTGCCTTTCCTTTTCCAGATTCTCCTCCCCATCCCACTAGGACCTGGGGGCAGTGGGGAGCGAGTAGCTGTGTGGTACTTAGTTGGCTGCTGGGGTTAAACCATGACAATCAGTATGAACGTTTTAGGCATTGTGTAAAGCTAGGTGGTTTAAAAAAAAAAAAATTGGAAGTAAGTACCTTTTTTTCAGACTATTTTCATTTTAAATTTGTTTTCCCTTGGATTCTGTATTTTCTAAATTGCAACTGATCTATTGGAAACAAAACCATAAAACTAGAAGAGATAATTCACGGAAAAACTTAAGAGTAATTTTACTTCAGCTATAGCAGAATTGCTAGCTGACAGTTTTAAACACACATCTAAATATGTATTCTTATTTTCAAGTAATTTAAAGAACCTATGTGTATATATAGATGTAGACACATTGTGAATGTGCATGCGTGTGTTTGTGTGTCTATACAAAAAAGGGTGGAAACAGCATGATTATATTCTATAGCTAGATCTAAATTAAGCAACAGCATCCGGATACAGAACAATCCCTTAAAATAAAACTATATGATCTCAGGAAATTCCATACTAAAATTATCTCTCCTTTAATTCCACTGTATTAGCACTGAATGGGAATCAAGACAACAGCTGGTGCTAGGTATCAGATGCATTGATCTATACACAGTTTTATTTTTTAAAAAAATTCAAATATGCTTTAGACTCTCTCAGCATAGAGTATGTTATATAGTGTTCCTACTAACCTTAGTTTCTGCACACGTTACTGGAGCAGTAGGAATAAACTGGATAGCAGTTCCCATCTCTTCATTGCTGCTTTTCTTTATCCCTTTCACCTTCAGCTACTTGCTACGTATAACTCAGCACCAACCAACGCGATTTAAACACCGAGCAAAGGTTCAGTACTGCAGAAAACTGAGCTTGATCTGAGCGCAAAAGTTTCATACACTTCAGAAAAATCCCTCAGCAATTTCACCAAAGAGACTACGGAAAACACCAAATGCAGCTGAGAAGAGTTGCTCTAGTTACACAGGATAAATGTGCAAGTGCACACTTATTTCATTTAATTCCCCCTCAATCAGCCTCCCAATCTAAATAAGGTACCTTTTGAAAACTGAAATTTGTGACTATATCTTGAAACTGTGGTTAATGAGGCCATGCCATGTATTCCTCATAGTTGCCAGTCTCTGTCTCATAGCTACAACAAGAGACCAGACAGCGTGACTCAGCTGCTTAAACTTTGAGCAGTTAAGGCACCATAATCACAGATGTTTTTCACAGAATTACTGCCTCCTCAAGGCATTTTCTGCTCTAAGGCTGTTTTTTCATAGGACATTGCAAAGTGAAAAGAAAACAGGCCCTCACAGCTGGGTTAACAGTACCACTGTGGTCGAAGTTATTGATCAACAAATGTCCTAGACTGTCACAAAACAATCCCACATCCACTCTTTCTATTCCCAACTGCTTATTCATGCCCTCCCACAAATTCGTGCCTCCTGTGTAGACACAGGCACACGTGAAGCCAAGAAGTAAACCAGAATAAAAAAAAATCAGTTCAACCGAGTACTCCTCAACCCTCACACCTTCCCCTCAGGCAAGCTGTCACTGGAGTCACGTTCCCTACTCAGTTCTCCACATACTCCTGCTGGCACTCACAAAGGGACAGTGCAGGTGGTAAACAAGCAAGTGGGCGATGGGAATACCATTCGGGCTAGCAGCACCAAACTATGCAGGTTCTGGCAGTTAACTTCAGCTGGAACTTCTTCAGTTTTTCCACTTGCAAGACCTTGTTTCTAGCTGTTTATTCAAAGGTTTTGACAGACTTTAACCCAAAGCTTGATTTTCCACTGAGGAACTGTCCTAATGTCTGTTTCTTGTCCACATTAATATACTGCAGCCTCTTCACTGAAGATTTGCAGCACCTTAAACTGACAGGGAAGTACGATACGGAGCCATGAGAAAAGAAAGGAAAAACGTAGGGTGCCTCAGGGGCATACTTTTAACATCTCCAGCAAAATTTACCCAACAAATAAGCACCACAGCTTATGAATTTCCAGTAGACTTTGGCAGATTGCTCTGCTAAAACACAAAAAGGTTTAAGGAACAATCAGTGTATGTTCCCTGCAGCTGCTGAACAAGACCTGCTGTGCAGGGACAGCTTTGGTCTGCAGCAGGTCATGAAGCAACAGCAGTGAGAAGAATAAACTTCAGTGTAAAGAAACAAAAAGAAGAAAAAGGCTCAGCCTGCCCTGAGAATAAAATAAGAAAAAGAAAGGACACAGAGAGGGAAGAGAGCTGGAGTCTGCAGGTGAAACCTGGATCTCAGAGAAGAGAGTGGGAGAAAGAGGAAAAGAAAACTGTGATCTGAATCTAGTGAGGGACATCAGGGAGAGACACACACTGAAGAAGGACCTGGGTTGTCACTAATTTGCTATGCAGAGAACAAGTGGAAAAGGAACCAAAGAGCCATTAACAGCCTGGTGCAACCTCATTGCCATTTATTCACACAAGAAAGGGCAATTAAAAATTACGATAACGGGTACAAAGAGTGGAAGGAAGAGATCAGATTATTTCACAGTCTGATGAAGAAGAGAAGCAAGGTGTTCTCTACACCAAGAAACTAGAGATAGATTTAAAACACAGAAACTGCTCAAGAACGCAGGTGAAAGAAGCGTAAAGGACAGAAGCCTGCTGCCCCCTTAGCTATTTTACTATTTACACAAAGCAGCTTTGAATGAGCAAAAAGCACCCAAATGTCTTAAGATACAGGCTTCTATCTCTTCAGCTGGATCAGTTTATGTATCAATCCACAGTCCTCGAATTAGGTTCAGCATGTAATTCACAGGCTGCAGTAAGGGAGGTATGCAGAAGCACTTAGGCTGGTGCTGATTCCTAGTTCCCCATACTCAGAACCATTCTGTAAAGAACTGTAAGCTGTCCTCTAGACTTGGACAATACAGCTGCAGGCACTTTTGTTTATCTTTTCAAAGTCCCTAAACATCAGCTGAACTCCAAAGAGTATCAGAAGTACATCCGAAAAAACGTAAGTTTTTAACACTAGCATTGTGCAGCTTGTGAACGTTTGATTTTTACTGAAGTAGCAAGCTCTAGTGTATATATTCATATACGTCATACATTTGTTGTTGCAATGCCTGTCAGCACGCCTAGATTTATCTTGGCTCTAAGCTAACATATTATTTATGTGGAATGACAAGTCGTCCAAGTACAAAGCAGAAGATAATATTTGCATGTCCTTCTAGTAGTTTAGTTATTTCTACAGAAATAATTTTGGACAACTACCTTCACTCAACATAAATAATCCACCAATGGACAGTCTTGCAACTTGTCAGTGCAAGTTTAGCTGCTCATGAACTACATGGAATTTGTTGCAAAATTAACCTGTTTACAAATACATCATTAACCAGATCACTTTCTCGGTACACAGAACACACCCACAGTACTATCTAATCGAAAAGAAAACTGAGTTGGAGCTTAATAGTTGATCCTGAGCCATGCTCGGCAGGTAGCATAGCTGACTAGTTAAATTAGCAGTGTGGTCCAGTATTAGTAGCCCTCCACTTTAATATTACTGAATCTTATATGTAGGTAAGGAGAGAAAAAAAAGCCAAAAAAGGAAAATTGGTTTGGTTAATAAGAACCTTATTACCTACAAAGATTAAAATAAAAAGATAATTTTATTCAAATAATCTGTTCACGTTGGTAGTCATGGTTCATGTGGATGCGTTTGTGAACCACTACATCCAAATACATGACTACTCTTACTTAATTTTGCTACACAGCAAAACAAGGTCAGCCACTGGAAGTTGTTTACCTGAAGTACTCATAAGTAAGCTGTTGCACAGTTACTGTAAATCCAGCATAAATCCATGCTGCTACCCAAACAATTTTACTATCAAATTAAGTACAGTCTTATTTACCATAACCCAGATGCAACACAGTTACTTGTTACTCATAGATACTACCTTCTTCAACTACTAGGGCTGGACCCAGACAGGTATGATCAATAACACCTTTCTATCACTTTTGCTTACAGAGCATAATTATATTAGAAAATTCATGTATTTCAGACATCTCAAGTAAAAACACTGCAAACTCAGTAAAAAAAAATTAAAAACAATTTGTCCTTCCCAGGTACAGCTCTGTCAGAGTTTGGCATGAAATACAGTGACGTTGAAGAGGGTGGTAGAAACTTCTCCAACTGTTGTGATCTTCACTAAGTAGAGTCAGAGAGGTTGGAGGGTTTTCTTCTTTGTTTTCTTTCAGTGTCCTAGAAGACTTTGAAGCCAATACTGCAGCCCAGCTAAAGCACTTACATATCAGAGTATCAGGATGCTAGTTGCAAACTAATTCTGATTTTATGAAAGGAGATGGGAAAACTTGTAAGCAGTGGATTAGAGTAGTTCTGCATGAAATTCAGCTACTTTGATGATTACCAAAATCATTAATTCCATTTTTCTTTTAAGATTGCTACTGAGGTACCAGTGCAAGTTTTCTAAAATAAGCAATTTATTTCACTTAGTAAGACTTTGCATTTACTTTAAATTCTTCAATACTGCACTAACTCAAAGTAAAAAGGAAACTGCCATTCTGAATAAACGAATTAGCTAATGAACACAACCCACTCTGGCTCAGAATAAGCTTTTTTTTAATAGCTTCCTCATTAGGCATTTTGAAGGTCAAAAAATATATGCATAGTGACGACAAAAATTTAAGTCTTTACAAGAACACATGTTAAATAGTCTAAGTTAGGGGCTTTATGATAATGCATGTACCAAGGATTTTGAGGAAGGAAAGAACAAAATCAAAGTTAAATACAATTGTAATTGTTTTCACAACTGTAATAAAAATATGCAGAACAATAAGGGTAATCAATAGGTTTGCACAAATACGAAAAAATATTTAGAATTTTAAAATGTTATGATTATCCAGAAGAACTTCAATTTTATTCAATATATCACTTGTTAGATAATATCTCTACTATAAGAAAAAGGATTTAAACAAACATGCATCAATGGAACCCTTGGCAAGATGCATAAATTCCTCAAATACAAAAGCACATGGTACTTTTCTAGTGAGGCAGAAGACAAAAATGTCCCAATACCACAAAGCAGAAGGAACAGCCAACGCAAGGATAAAAAAAAAAAAATCTTAACCGTAGATGACTTAGTCTTCTTCAGAAGACTACAGATGTTTCTGAGGGGCTAGCACTCAATGTCTGCTAAAGCTCCCATTATATCATCCTTATCTGAAGGGCTTCCCTTAATTCCCTTATCTTCTCCCTCCTCATAGAAGAAGAGAACAGGAAATTAAGGGAAATTTGTGACCCAACTCCACCACCTTCCTCTAAATATCCTTGCAGCTATTCCTGTACTTTACTATCCGTGTAGGGCATCCCATGTAGGGAGTAGGGCATCGAGCAAAAAAGGATCTCCTGAATTGCCCCTGTACTCAGCACTGCACTACCGTTCATCAAATGGCATTTGGAAGATGGAATTTCCTACAAATAAATCCATAATAAGGGTTTCAGGCACCATAAACACCTCAAAAAAGCTATGGATTTTAATTCTGGCCTAGAGGGAAAGTATTTCCCCAAGCTGGCAAAGTCACAGGCAGACAGCAACTAAAGAGACCACGCGTGTAATAAAGGTCTAAAGATGAAAATAAAATCAGTCTCCTAACCAAGAGAGATGGGAAAATCTTACAATGGACCCAGTCACTCTGACTGGCCAAAATATAAAAACCCATCAAACTTGTATTTGATTGAAATATAGAATGAAATAATTAAATGGCACATTTATGTTTCTTCATTAGCTTGGTCTTCAGAGATTTAAGGACATATATCCCAGATCCTCAAATTAAATGCTTTTTTTTCCCCAAGTGCTGAAAATAACTTTTGTGCCTGTGCAACACACAAGGTTCAAATTATAAATGTTAATAATATTAACCAATATTAACTGTAGAATAAGTCCGTACACATATTGCAAGTCAACAAAATCAAAGAAGCTCCACTGCCCCCAAACCAGCACCATCCTGGCATGAAGTAGCTCAGAATCTACTAACTGCTCATAGCATCCTCAGTATGAAAACAGACCAAACCCATGGACAAGACGTCTTTAAAGAGATACTGAAGAGGCAGAGGCATGTCCTCTAATATCCTCAATCCAACAACTGTGGATGTTAGGTGAGTACAAGGAGAGGGAACTGCAGAAACTGATTAAGTCTAAATAGTCTCCTTTAACAAAACAGCACATGCTGCTGACATTACAGAGGCCACTTGCCTAGGCAAACCATTAGTTTGCCCCAGTGGGGTATTTCCTAAATTCTTATGCTTTAGGCTAGGCTTGACATATATCTAAAAATTAGCAAGCATGGGCAGGTTTTAAAGTTTGCTTCATCATATGCACCTAGTTAGTGCACATAACCGAGCCCTCACAAATCTTGCCTGACAGTAACATCTTATTGTTAGCAGGCATAAACAACCTTTACAAGACTGCTGACATATTTCACAGATCACACTGAGACCACATCTCATTTTTAAAGAAAAATCATTAAGGACATTATATATACAGCTCATGGTTTATAACTCAAAAGATAGCTAGTTCCATTAAATCTCTCACTGTGCACATGTGGCAGGCAGAAAAACACATTAAAAGCATAATGAACACAAAAGTTTAAGTAATCATACATCATCTTGAAACAGGCCCCTAAGAACAGCTTTTATGTGAATTTTGAGGAAGTAGTAATAACTATGAAATGCCTTCCCCCATCCTGTTCTTCAGTAAAAATATGGGTAGTTCTTTAAAAGAGACATTTTAATCATACTTGTGTCTGACATGTTACAAAACACTGGCATAGCAAGACACACTTTTAAAACAAATACACAAGTGGAATTCTTAGGAAAGAGAACAAAACATCATTGTGTCCCTACACATATCTGTCATGTCCCACATATCGAATCTTGTGTGCACTCTTGGCTCTCCCCTCTCCTTGTTCTGCAGTCTTAAAGAGAATTAAGAAAGGTATGAGGTCAGGAGATCAAAGGTAAAGAACAGTTTGATTTCAAAAAGCAGGTTACAGTTACACAAGTGAAAGAACTTTAGCCTGAAAAAGAACAGTGGAGAGGGGAACTCAATAAAACCACAAGTGGCATGGACAGAATTGCTCCCTGTCTTGGCCAGAGCAGGGACTCTGGAAGTTTCATATTTAATCAGCAGGTGTCAGAACCATTCCTTTACTTGTCTGGAGCCTTTGTTTGGGTTTTTTTTTTAATTTACTATTATGTATAGTAAACAGAGCATCCCCTTAAAGGCATACTTATTGATACAGAAGTGTTGATGTGGAAAGCTTCTGTGGGCTCAATAAGCACCTGGAGAAAAGTCAACTGAAAGTTATTAAAGAAAACAAAATAACACACACCCCCCATCATTTAAGGCAAGGAAGTTCACAAGCTGCTGCCAACAGCCTGTCAGCATGCAGTGACACTTTCCATTTCTTTGCTCAGAAGGAGGTTGTCAAGTAGGTCCTGTAATTTGGCAGGGCCTTGGATGGTTAAGGGCATAAATAAAAAGAAAAGAAGGCCAGCCAAAAAAACTAAGAGGTACTGGAAGACCAGAAAAGTGCCTGTAGCCAGGTGCATGTTGCCATGGCTGCCCTTTCACAAACATGATGAGTCTGGGGATCCTGCAAATGCCTGCTGCTGGGTTTTCTAACTGAAGTCCCCAGCTGGCCGAGGAGTGAGCAGCAGGTACATGCTGACACACCAGATTATCAGGATTTCTCCTGAATGTCTGTGGAATGCAAAGGTGAAGCAACAAAGTGGAATAGAAATCTCCCAAGCCATTTCCATGAGGTGGCTTGAGGACAAATCAGCTGGATGTTGTGCAACAAGCTCCCTACAGGTGAATCAATCAGGACAGCTCACACGATCAAGGATAAAAAAAGAAACTTTTGGGGGCAGGGCTCACTGGGTACTGTCTGCTTGCAAGAATAGACATGGCCATGGCCAAAGGGCAGCCTTCACCTGGAAGGAACTGGGGAGAGGGGGTGTCAGAGGGAAGATCTGACAGATCATTTCTCGTCATGTATTGTGCACGAAGTTTCCAACATCACTCTCCAATCATCCTCTGTCACATCAGTGGGGCACAGGGTGCAAGTTCAGTGGCTGTGCAGCAGGGGCTCTCCAATGAGATTGCTGAGAATGGCATATAGGGCTAATCAGGCATTTTATCTGAATAGCTGCAGACATTCTTCTACTCTTACATGACTTCAATACTCCATATATATAGCATAAACCAAGTAATCATGGAGTAAAGCAACAACTTACAGGCTCAAAGTAAAAATAGAGATCATCCGTCTGTCATATGAGAGATGAGGATTTGAAAATTTCATTAATTTTCTGAAACTGCTAGCTAAAATATTCAAAGAGTTTCATTACTACAAAGAGCCTTTTTATGCTGTTAATCCAGATTAGTAGTAACTGTTCAATTTAGAGTTTGCCTAAATCTTTAGTTCTACCTGATGCAATAGAACAGCCTAATTCTTCCTTCCTTTGAAGCATGGTCCTGCCCTCTGAAAATTCTTCTCTGCTCCTTCCCCTACTTCCTGCTCCAAATTCATGGTTCATTGTGCTTTTACTGCTTTACAGCCCATCCACAGACATTTCAAAAAGGAAAGTACTTCAGAACTGCTCTAGAGATTTTTACTCCTTTATTTGTTTTTGGTGATTTGATCACCTGCTGGCCCAGCCACATGGAGAAAAAAAGATCATTAATCTTAAAGATCTTCATCATTTTCATAGCTGATAATCAGAGAGAAATCAGCAGCTCTTCTTGGATAAGAAAAATAAAACATTTTATCACCAAACATTTTACAACTTTTAGTTGTACAAGCTGCCTTTCATCTGACTTAAGCACCACAATCTTAGAGGGAACCGTAACTGTAGACAGCCCCTTATCAACCAATTTTCCACTCCAAGGTGGTCTGATCTCAGTCTGAGTCCAACTGTTCATTTAAACTAACCTCCCTCAGCACACACACACTGAACCCCTCCTAAGAGGGGACATTCTCACGTGTGCAGTACTATTAACATGGCATTCCTGGCAGCTGAAACAAATTGCACTGAGGTAGCCAGGAGCTGCCCACCTGCTGGGCTCTGCTGAGCCACAAAAGCAGCCCAGACCACTCCACACGGCGCGTTCAAAAAAGTATGTTCTCATACCTCAGGGTGTGCCTGGGAATACAAGGCAGAAGGCACAAACTCAGCGTCACTGACACTCCAGCAAGCAAGGAAACCCTCGGAGAATTTGATTTTGAGCCTGGCCTCCCGCTTCTGTTGTCTGGCAGAAATGGCCATGCAACTTGACAGAGGAGACAGGCCAATACCCACCAGATCGGGCCTCACGTCAGTGGGACTTCTAGCAGCTGTTAATGTTCTCCTAAAAGCTGTGCCTTGTGGGCTGCACAACAGGATTCTTGGTATTTTTAAATGAACCAACGTTTTGCCCTTCTCTAACCAGGCAGAAAAACATCCAATTGGAAAGTCAAAGTAACTGTCCTTCCTCGAAAAACAATTCTCCATATTTACTGAATCTACTGTGCAAGCCTGCTTATTATCAAGATTATCTCATTTCCTCCAAATCACAGAATATTTCAGTACCATTGATTTAAAGGAAGCAAAATTAAAAAATATCCTTGTGGCAAGGAGATATTGAACACTTAACATGAATATTTTGACATTTATAAATCAAATGAAACAAAGTAAATGGTCATATTTGTACTGCAGCAGCACTCTGGCCTTTATGCAAGAAGTGCTGGAGAGAGGGTGGGGTGAAGAGGAAGTCCTCGGCTCTGTTTTAATTTGGAAACATCTGTCCCTAGGGAAGGGACGAACGTCAATGAGGCGACATCTCACAAGTTTAGTTTGTATTCTCCTTTCACAGTTAATTGCACTGCTGATCTAACCATAAGTAGCAATTCTATAAAAATTATACAATTATCTCCACCAAGACTCTTGATACTATTACTTCTACAGGCAAATTGTGTTTCTGTGGGCACTTACAAAAAGGTAGAACTGGAACAACTCAAGTTCCTTATTTCTAAGAAGAAATAGGAGTGGTGTATTCTAAGTAATACTGAGTGTGCAAATAAGCAGAGATTCTCTCCTCAGCAGCACACTAATAAAAGAATGATCCTTTTAGGGGTACAAAGTACAAACACTGTCTTTGATTTCCAGTGAAATCTACTATTACAGTATCCCCATAGTCTCCAACTCACAGCAGTCACAAAGCTGTCACATTGTCTGCAACACCTAGCAGTTGTTAGTCAAGAAGAATGACAGGTCAAGACTGGTAAATTCACAGGGCTCCAAAGGCAACATTTTCAAAGAAAATAGATTATTAAAAAAACCAAAATAAAACAAAAAACAAAACAAAACAAAACAAAAAAAAAAAAAAAAAAAAAAAAAAAAAAAAAAAAAAAAAAAAAAAGAAAAAACCAAAGAAAACCAAAACCATCTCAGAGATTGAGGCGAGAAATGCTTTCCCTTCATTTTGTTTTCTTAAGGAACAAACAAAACCAAAGAGACTTTTCCTTAAGCAGACTGGAGAGTTTACTCACCAGCTGTAACTTTCTCTCTTCCCCTCTGAAACAAATACACCCATGAAACAAACTAACTAGCCCTCCAAACATTTCATTGTCTACACAAACATGAGTAAGTCAAGAGCAGATAAGGTGTAAAGCTTCACTTGGCCAGTTTTTCTCTTGGCTCTAAATATTGTAACTGATGCCACAAGTACATTCTGGACAGCTGGAGCAGTTCACCACAAATACATTTGGCTAGCTGAATTTGGCAGTAGAAGTAAGTTGAAGGACAACAACAATAGTTTTGCTTCTTTTAAACAATCTCAAATAGAACATAATATTTCAGTTTGAAGAGACCTCCACCAATCATCTAGTCCAGCTGCCTGACCACTTCAGGGCTGACCAAAACCTAGAGCATGTTGTTACAGGCATTGCTCAAATGCCTCCAAAACACTGACAGGCTCAGGGCATCAACCACCTCTCTAAGAAGATTGTTCCAGTGTTTGATCATCCTCTCAGTAAAGAAATGCTTCCTAATGTCCAGTCTAAACTTCCACTGGTGCAGTTTTAACCACTCCCATGCATCCAACCACTGGACCTAGGGAGGAAGAGATCAGCATGTCTCTCTCCACTTCCTCTCCCCAGAAAGCTGGAGAGAGCAATGAGGTCACCCCTCAGACTCCTTCTCTCCAAGCTAGATGGACAGAGTCCTCAGCTGCTCTTCATAGGACATTCCTTCCAGCCCTGTCACCAGCTTTGTTGCCCTCCTCTGGCTGGATTGAAGGACCTTCACATCCTTCTTGAATTCTGGGGCTCAGAACTGCGCACAGAACTCAGGGTGAGGCCACAACAACTCTAAATATAGCAGGAGAGCAGGGTATCTACTGTTTCTAAAAATCTTTAGAAATACTAGAAATTTTCACACACACATGTGGGGTGTTGGGGGAGTTACTGTGGGTCATCTTTGGGGAAAAATATTAGGAAATAGCCAATTGTTGCATTTATTCTGTCAGAAGTTATCCCTTCTGCTGAATTCCTCTCTTCTCTTTCTCAACAGAACACAATTATTAAGTAAGGAACAACAAAGAATTAAACCATATAATGGTGTAAAGGATTTTGTTCTAGATGATTCCTGAAATGACTTATTTCTGAGTGCTGCCACAAGAAGGTAGGAGGAGTAACACAGGTGATGTCACACTTGACAATAGACAGAAATGCATGTGTCATTTGTTGCCCAGCAGCCTTCTAGCATCTTCTTCCAAGAACTATCCAATTCTTTGCCAGAATTTTCCCTTGTCCAGTATAAAAAGTCCTGCTCAATTCAGTAAGGAACAGGATGTAAAATGTCTTCAACAATTTTTAAGCTGCATTCTCAAAGTCAAGCTATGGGAAAACTGTCACTGAGTAGGTGAAGTCATTATGTGAACAGTATGGAGTACTACAGAGTTCAGGGTGACAGCAGTATCAGGTAACTAATGTCATTAACTTCCCCAAGCAATCATTTTCATTGAAGTTAACCATAATTAAGATCCAAAAAGTTTGCTGCAGATGATATATGGCTACATGTAGGATGATTACATGTTCATCTATACCCAGTAAAGACTACAACATAGTCAAAATACACCAACTGCCATTTTTTTCCTTCTCCTTATCACAAGTTATCCCCTGTGTTTTCTCCTCCTCCCCCAAGGAACACCATTCTCTTGGTTACTTTGCTAAAAAGGAGCTTCTTACCATAATATTTACTCCTTCCACTGGCAACTGCAGTCTCTAAATACTTGTAAGGAGTTACAGCTATCCTAGACAAATCAGGAAATGTCAAAAGAAAAAACCCAACAAACTACAACAGAGCTAAAGGCATTGATTTATGATGATGGAAGAATACAATGAAGAATACTACAATGGAAGAATAGAAGAACAAATGACTTACAGTGTAGCTATTGCCTAACTAAAGTCTGAAATGCAACAAAGAGGGAGACCAACACAAATATTGTCACCAAAAGAACTTCTGGAGATAGATAAACACAAAATAAGACAAACAAGTTGACAAATGGATACATCACAGGAATTCAACAATCGTCCCGTAAGTTATCAATGTTTTAAATGAAAAATCTGGTGCAATTTTTGCAGCCATTAGTGTCTTTGAAGTAGATACACATTTACATGGAGGAGAATTTGGTATTACATTATCACTCTGAAGAGAAGCAAGGTGAAACTTAAAAAGTAATTAATATTTATAATAGATAAGGAAAACAATCATAGCTATCCTACGCACTAAGCAAAATTCAGTACTTTACCTAACAAAACTCTTAAGATGTGACTTAGACTTTGGAAGAGGTTGCAACTTTCAAGTGACAATCTTGCTTGGAATTTCTAATAACTCATTCCATAAACAGTTTTAGCGTATTTTTTTTACATCAAACAGGATATTACATTTGATAGGAAACCAGTGTGACTTTAGTTGGATTCCCTTTGCTCCAAGGATTTTTTTTTTTATGAATCACTGACCGCATTCAAAAAAGCAGAAGCTGAACACAAGGTTCTCAACAGACTTTCTATCCTGGACGCAGGGTATCAATGGGAGAGCATTATTACCATCACTCTCAGCTACAATAGTCTGAAGTATAAGTCCTGGTTTATTTTTACTAAAATAAGTGGACACACACCCTTGAAAAACAGGCAAGAGTTTGAATACACACAGAACCTATGTGAGCATAAAAATAATATTCTTCCTGGGATGCTTCTGTATTCTTCTCAACACTGCAGTTAAAATTACCTCCAAAGTTTTTTTATAACCTTCATAAATGCATGGAATTGCTGCTGACAAACAGCTGAAGGCACACCAGCATGCTTACACTAGACACCCAGGAATGCACTCCAAGCACTAGAAAGTGCAGTGAGCTCTTCGAGCTTAGTACTGTACTTTACTCACACAAAAGGCTAGACCAAGGTTGATATCTATGGTTGATACCATTTGATATCTATGTTTGCAGAAGCATTGCTTAATTGCTTAATTATGTTTGCAGAAGCATTGCCTTTAATAGATCCTACCAGCAATGTTCATCCCATTGCATCTGCTACAAATCACGTTTCTAAAAAAAGCCAGCATCTTTTTGTGTGCATGTGTCTAGAAAGAGAGAGGCTACACACACACATAAAAGAAAATTTGCAGCAGACTAAACAGCAGCAGGAAAAAATTACATTCTCCCTACATGCTCAATTTAGCACTGCTTAAGTACAGGCAGCGAGGTGTATGCTTGTTTTCAGAACAGACAATGCAGCCTCATCTCTCACCCGTGCATGTAACACAGAGTAAGGCACTTCATAAACTTATGGGTGACCGTAAAACTGGTGGGTTTGAGATTAGACCGTGGAGATACAGTGACAGCAGGAAACCCTGGAAACGGACACACCGCTTAACCTCACACTCCCACTAACTAACAGTATTTAAACTCTGTTAGCCGTCAATGAGCAGCACTATATGATTAGGTCAGATTTTAAATAATTTCATAATAATAAAATTAAATAGGTGTATCTCAGGAAGCATCCCAGAAAAATCCAGCTCAAGTAAGCGCACGCATTTTCATTGCAAAAAACCCAAATCACAGAATCACAGCACTAACTGTTCTGTACTTAATTGCTGTCTGTGTAAAGAGGCCCCAATGAAATTTTCAGCAATGCGCTTTAGAACAGGCAAATACATTTTAATTTGCTATTCCCATTTTAATAAAAAACTAAGAATCTTTGCATAGATATAGTTTTAAACCTATTCAAACTACATGGGACAATTGACCAATATTGCTTTTGCATAGTCACATAATTCTAAAGGTTAGACTATGCAACAAAATGATGGTGCAGCTGTGGCAAACCCTCCCAGCCGTGTGGTTTTGTTCCAGTTACTGTTACCATAATAACCTATTCCTGCTATTGTTATCTCATTGCCATTAATGAAGTCCAGGTACATGCTACTGCCACACCTTCATTTCAATAATCTAAGAAGTTTCATTCCTGCACAGAATGCCCATGCAGTTCCTTCAGTTCGTTTTTTAACTTTCAGCAAACAAACAATAGGGAATTATTTATTTCTATAAATAATACTCTCCCAGATAGACAGTATATACTCACCCCACGATCCCTATTCAAAATTACCTAAAGAACAAAAGCCAGAGACTAAACACCTTATAAGAGTTATCAAAACACTCAAAGACAGTACAAGGAGCTAAAGTTTCAAGCCACCGGTGTGGCAAAACAGCTCACCCTCCCCTTGCTGCAGCTGCTCCGAGCATCCCCGCGGGGTGGCGGGTCCCTGTCATACGGCGTAAAATCTGGAGCAGGAGGCCTGATTCCCCTGGGCCCGCCTTGAACAGAGAGGGAACTGAAGTACCAGGTTGCCTTCCGCAACAAGCCACCCAGGCGGAGACAGGGGGCCAGGGCCACCCGCCCTCCTGCCCCGCCGGGAGGGGCGGGGTGTGGCTGCGAGGGGGTCAGCTCGTCGGGACAACCCCCTGTGCTGCAGGAAATCCGCAAGAGGTGATTTACGGGCAGGGCTCATTCCCATCCCACTGAGCTGACAGTTCAGCTGAAAAGTATTAATCTGGGCCCTGAAAGCTTGTTAAAAAACGAACTTTACCCGTAGGCTGGAGGGGAAAAAAAAAAAAAAAAGCAGGGGTGGGGGGTAGGAGTGGAGGGGGATGAGGCAGTGTTGCACAAGCTTATCAGTGCCCACTTGCTGCGGAACATGCCCTTGCAAGAGCTGTGTATGAAGAACTACTACTATTTATATCTGTAACACTTCCAAGTTGCTGCAAATCTCTGCACAAGTTTAAAACATGAAAATTACCTCCTTAAAAACACAATGCCCTTATTTTCTTGCCAGCTTTTCCTCTTATGTTGGAGGAGCTTCAACTTCATTCACACTTTTTAAAGTGTTTTCTAAAGCTAAAGCTCTTATAATAGGAGCGAAGAGAAACAAATATATTGTGTAAACAGTTGACCCAAAGGCCTGTATGACCTGCACTTAGGTATCAGTTTAACATGCAGCAGCATGGCATCTTGATGGAAAGTAAAAACATAACATCTATGAACTTCATTGAAGTTAACAAAGTTCAAGCAGATGACTTTATACTGAAAACACAATCATATTTTCCTTGAAACAATTATTTGCAGTTTACTTACTTAATCCTTTCATAATTATTTCAGATATTCATCTCAACATTCACCGAAACAAACGTGTAGTACTCAGTCACTCAAACAGTTCCAGCAAAAGCAACAAACTCACAACTAAAGACTTCCATGACTAAGTCTGCTTGGATCCAGAATCTTTCCCTACTTACTACTCAGCAGTAGTCAGGCACAAAAACGTTTTCCTATTAACGTAATCACTTAACACATGCTATCCCACTCACTTCCCAGTCTCTTGACCTTTCCTTCCTTTGGTTTGCTGACAGTTCTGCTTTTTCCAGGGAGCACTTGCACTTACACACAATGCACTACAGTAGCAGCTCCCAAAGACTTCGAGGTTTCTTCAAGAAACAGAGTAACTTTCCACACCGTATGCATGGGAGCACAAAGCATCACTGAGGAGAGCACCTTCACTATCAGCTGTTCTACCTCAGCAGTTTAAGTACACAAAATATGCGCTGTGCTCCAGTTCGGATTCTTTCTACCTTTCCAGCATAAACTATTCTGAGGCTTTACAACTCAAATGCCAGTTTCACCCAGTAAATAACTGACTTATAGTCATGGGTTGGAAAGAGTTGAGGTATTTTTACCCTCCACTAAGTTTTGACTTCTTTTTTTTTTTCAAAATTTTTATAAATAGTCTAAGTAAGACTAGTAAGACTGGCTAGCTGAATTGATTTTGTGTTTCTGCTTTTAAATACTTAAGTGTGAAAAACACTTTATAGGCTTTTAAGCAATATGATCACTGATAGCATATTAGCACTCAAAATATTGCAATGTAAGAATTCAGCTGTAGTTAACATATTTTAAGAGAGACTACAGTATAATCAGTAAACTTTTCCATGCAGATTATTATTTTAAAAGTATGACTTCTGTGTACAATGTATGGTCTACAACAGTTTGAATACCTGAAGTGCAGCTAATATATACTATCAAAACTTGACTTCCCATGTCGTTACAGTAAAATCTCCCAAACTTTTAATCGGTAAAGCAAACAGCATAGGGGGAAGAAATCAGAATATTAGTTTAAATTTTAATCCACACAGTTCCCTCCCTGCCCCATACTGAAATGAATAATGAATGAGCTAGGTCATGATTGCTTTCAATAAGTATGTCAGAAATCTTCAAAACAATGAGATGAGGGTAAGACAGACATCAAAGGTCTTTCTAACAATGCCACATGCTTATACAACCACATACTACGTATCCTTTTTATGCATCAGCATATGAGGAACTGCATAACCACAAGTACCAAAGGTACTTGAGTTTTATGTTACGAAACTTCATATGCAAACAAAAATTAACCAAGAATTGTAAGTATTTGTGTCTGGAATCCGAGAATTTAAACCCAACCTTCGCCATGCGTCTGGGCAGAACTAAGATTTTCAGACTGGAGTGTCACCTTACACCTCCCGTCAACTCTGTCATGCAGCAGCAGCTCACCCAAAGCGTCAGTAACTCCAAGAGACTTTTCAACAAATGGAAAGTCTAGGGTTTTGTTGATATCGTCCCCCCACGCCTCCCTCGCCGCTTCGTTCCAGTGCCCAGCTGCTCCCCTGAGCGTTTCTCAGCCCGCCCTCCCTCCGCGCTCCCCAGCGTAGGACCCCGCTCGGAGGCGCCTGCGGGGCCCGCCCCAGCTGCCAGGGCCGGCATCAGCCGCAGCCCAAGAGCCGCTGCCCCGTCCCAGCGCCGCTGGCCAGCGGCGGAGCCGGGGCCGGGATCGCTCCCCGCCGGGCAGTCCCCGCTCCACAGCAGGAGCGCAGCCCGCGGGCTGCCTCTGCTCATCAGGTGTTTCGCGTCTCTCTGTAAATGCAGTTGTTCCCCGTGCACCCCGCCCTCCAGCAACCCTGAAAACTCAGACACTTTAAAAAAAATTCCTTCCCGCACTTTTAAGGAACCCCCCACTTCAAAAGGCTTCTCCCATATCTTTTCCTTGGTGGAATTCCCAAGCCGTCCGTTCAAGGGGACTCGCAGCCACATGCCCAGAGGAGCGAGCTGGCATCTACAGCGGCGGCACGAGCTTACCTTTGCCTCCCCCGCGTCGGGCTCCTCCTCGTAGTAGCCCTGGCCGGACTCGTAGGCGGCGGCAGCGGCCGGCTGCCTGGGTCCCAGGAGCACGGCGCCGGCAGCCAGGCAGCAGCTCAGGGAGAGCACCTCCAGCAAGTGCATGGTGCAGGGATGGCAGAGCGGGCGCGGAGCGGGGCCGCGGGGTAGTCAGAGGAATGCAGCCGAAATTATGAAGCTCCTTCTTTTCCTCTCCCCCCCTTCTTTCGCTGTCCTCTCCCCCCTCCCTCCCCTCGCAATATCCAAGGCAGTAAAATCCGAGGGATGGAGAAGATGCGGTAGCAGCAGCTCCTATGCGCCTGCAGGGGAGTTCCCAACTTTCCCAGACGCTTTGCAAATTCTCACCAAAGTTATCCAGAGTTTGCCAGGTAAAAAACCCACCAGGAAACCGGACATCCGAGGCTGCGCTCGCTCAGGAGCAGGGGAGGTGGAAAGCGCAGAGAGGAGGAGGAGGGAAGGGAAGGAGGGAGAGAGCCAGAGAGCAGCAGAGCGGGACCGAGCGGCCGGTCGCACCCGGGGAGATCCCTTCGCGCGGACCGGGCCGGGCCGGGCCGGGCCGGGGGC
>VXAZ01008675.1:0-53086 GCA_013399875.1 Gymnorhina tibicen | reverse complement strand
TGTAACGCCGCTGCCGCTGCTGCCGCGGCGGCGCCGCCGGCCGCTGGCGCCCCGGGGAGCGAGCGCCCCGCACCGCGGGCAAGAGGCCGCCCGGGGCGCGCCGCGGCTCTGCCGAGAAGGGGCGGCGGGCTCGTCCGGCCCCGAGCTTCGGCTCCCCGAAGATGAAACCCGCGGTAGGTTCCAGCCCCGAGAAAAAAGCAAAGTGCCCGGCTCGTTTCATTTGCCTCTGAAGCCAAGGGCTGAAGTTCGGTAAAATTCACACAGAGAAATCATGCAAGAAAATTTTTGTGAATCCTAATCAGTTACTTGTTGAGCAGCGTTGGCAGCTTCACTTAGACAGTATGCAGCTATTTTTGGCTGGAGAAAAAAAGATTTTGCCATGTTAGAAACAGTAATGCAAAGAGCACCATAATTATTTGTAGCCTTCCTATCAATGACATCTTGGAGCCGTCTTCGAAGAGAAGTAACACCCCATTCAGAGCCCTAAATAAAACTGAGCACAGATCCTGTGTTCCAGTTACACTGTGATTAAACGTTTAAAAAAATGCTATTCCACCAACTGCTATCAAAGTAACACATAACAGCCTGCTCAAACCTCAGCTATGCAAAAGGAAAATGTTATATTCCCTATACTCTTATTTTTTTCTTGATTAGTGAACCTTGTTTAAATATTTAAAGAGCTTTTAATTTGTCTTCTGCATCACTTCTGTACATCTTTTGGTAATTAGACTGTATGGGAACCAACTGTGGGGGCAGATCCCTGACTGCCTTGACTGGATGCTGGCAGTCTGCTCATGTTACACTGCTCTTATTCTTTGGGAATCCCATTATATTACTATTCTGGGAGTTATACATAAAGGTGTCTCTAACAGGCTCTCAGGTACCTCCAGTTCTTTTTTTTTTGGATTTTTTTTTTTTATTATTTTCAGTATGGTATTTCAGCAAGCTGCTACACAAATAAATATTTTGATTCTAGAAAGTAATCACTTCATTTGCAATCAGAATGAAATCTAAAGTTTAAATAGAGCTATATTTTAAGAGGTTGTATAGTCATTAGAAAATTATTGAAGAACTAGTTTTTTAAATGCCTTCACAATGGAGTAAAGCAATGAAATAAAGACAGGCATAGAAGTTAAGCAGAATAGCTATGAAGATACAAAATAGCATACATAAATTAAAAAGCCCGTTGTTCTTCACTGGACCCTTACAGCGCTTCAGATCAAAGCATAGGATTAAAACCTAAAGAGAGCATAGTCCAGGATGCGAAATCCATCTAAATAGAAATACAGTATTACCGACTTGAGTTTAAACATATTAAAATCTCTCAAAAGTACCACAGACTGGTATAGAAAGGAAGTTCTTTTGCAGCCCTTTATTGAAACCTGCCTGACAAATCATGCACAGATATTATTTCAATAACCGAGTGCCATGCAAGGAGAAGCCGCGTAACTAAACCACAAAACGGGATGAAACATACCGCTCCCGCTGTGCCATCATAATATCAGCTGGCTTCATTATTTATTTCCCTAGTTCTCCAGCACTTTCATTCTTCCCCCCACAATTCATAGAACATCCATCATGGGATCAAAGGCTTTTATGTAATAGAGCATTTCCACCAACTGCCCTGTATAACAAGTTTAAAGTGTCATAATTGAAAGCTAGTAATCATACTCATGGTGGCTCAAGTCTCAGTCTAATCAGAAAGTTTTAAAAAGAAAGTGGTTGAAATCTATGATACTTTGTAAGTTCTGTGTAAAAACATATATATATTCCATTGGCTCTGGGACACTAAGGTTTTCCTCAATCTACACTTTATGTCTCTCCATCCCACAAAAGATGGCTAATTTAAAGGTTTAAAAATTAAAATATATTTTGTCCTTTCTCCACCGCCTAATGGTTAATATTTCTCCTCTTGTCTTCAAATTAAGTAGAAATCAGCCTACAGGACAGTTAATTTAAAATTCTAAGTTACACTGTGTACCCTAACAGTGAGCTGACCTTATAAATACAAATGACTAAAGAGATATTCTAATAGTGTAGAGATGCAGGTCTGGGTCTTACTGTCCTATATGCTTCAATGACAACAACAGCTACTGTTGAAAAATAAAGAAATTTTTTTTAGTCAGAAAATTCCTTCAAATGAATTCTTTTGATATTGTTTTAAGAATGAGTTTTAAAAATCCAGGCCCCGATCCCTTGTTCAAGTTGGTGTAACATACATCTGCCAAGCACACTCCTCTGCTGTATCTAGACATACGTGAAGTGTTCCTTTCAGATACATTCTGGTTCTGAAACACAGATACGTTTCAGTGCCTGTTTCCTACCCATTTGTTAGCAGTATGAAAACTCACTACAAGAAATGTGAGCTGAGAATGGAAAATAGAAGAGAGTTAAGAGCAGCAAGAAAAATCAGTAGCATGCTTTCGTAATGAGATCTACTTGCTTAATGTAGAATTAAATGCTAACAAATGTTTTCTTTTCACAGAATGTAATTTCCATTCTCTTTAAATTATTGTGTTTGGTTCAAAGCAATCTCCTTTTCATTCTCCTATTAAAGAGGCATACCCAAGAGTTAAAATCAGATACCATAGCTTGTTTTTGTTTTAAAACACATAGTCTCACTGGTAAGTTTCAGCGGAATTTATGTTTAATGTAAATCTCAAAGGTAGAAAACTCTGCTCCCTGTGTGCAGCAACTCAAAAGACTGTGGAAGTGCAATTCTGGAGTCATCCCAGAAGGTGAAGGCACTAAGTAAGCTTCCTTAGTTCCTTCACAGATAGGACTCCACCATACTTCCTCTCATGCTTAAAAAAAATAAATTGGGTATTGATCAATGTCTAAAATATCAGTGTGTGGTGTAGACACCACAAATTAGCTGTAAATGTTTAGGGAAAAAACAAAAAAAGCAAAGGTAATTCAGATTCAGTGCCAAACTGAACAGAACAGCTGCTCACTGATGCATTTTCTGCCATTGAATCATTCAATCCAAAGTTTTATTACACATTTCTTATCATATTGCTTATCTACTCAGAGTAACCAGCTTTATAGAAAATTTAGCTACTGAAAAAGGGGGGTACAGTGGATTTGAGGCTGTAGTCCACTTCTCTAAATTTCTTATTTGTATAAAACATAATTTAATGGAAATATTTAGGAGTACTGCCAGTTTTTAAAACATAATTTAATGGAAATATTTAGGAGTACTGCCAGTTTTACTGATTATGAGAGTAATGTCCTTCCTCACTCATCAAAAGCACATTTAAAAACCTATCTGTTTCTTGCTATGGGCCCTCATTTAGTATTTCCTTTTATAATCCTAGGAAAAGGTCTAGGCATGGTGGCTTGGAGATCATCAATAGCTACTGAAATATTTTCCTTGACTTTGATCAGGTAAAACTTACCCCATGGGAAACTGTTCTACACCAAACTTCCAGCTAGGACTCCTGAAATATAGTTTTATCCATTCATGTGCATTATTGCCAGGACAAATAACTTCAGTTAAATGAGAAAGACATCATTGCTGCAAAATCATTTTCTGCAATGCTTGACCCGGCAGCCTGCACTTTTCTATCTAGAAATTTCTCTTTTCTTAGTATAAAAGTTGATCCCTTTTGAAAATTAATTAACAAGGCAAGAATCCTTAGAATTCAGCTTTTTGACACCAGTTGATATTCAAGGATTACAGGATTATTGGGATTTCTTTGTTCTCAGGGATTCCCTTTTTAAACTGTTAAAATCAAAACCATTGGCATCTAACATTAGAATTTTTCTGTGCTACAGACCAAATGACTGCAATAGTGTAAAACTCTTCCAACCTTTGCTATAATAAGGGGTTAGTATGATGCAAAAATGGACAGCACCAGGCTGCATCTCAGGAAAAGTGTTTGAATTACCCAAAGTAAATTACATATCTCTAAAGTTGTCCTAAACTTAGAGTGGAGAAAGCCCTAGCACACATTTTATTCAGCTGACTTACGTTAGGACACTTCACTTTACCATAGTTTTTCTTCCCTCTTGTGATGTCAGGTCTCACACAACAACAGGTATGCATAGTTATCATGTTAATTTAACATCCTGTAAACTGATGATGTTCATTGTTATAACCTCTGACTGTAAACAATAAAATGACTGATTGCAACTTTATGCTGCCTCTTAACTGAAAGCTGTGCAGAATCTAATTGTATAGCTGAAGCCATGTCACTAAATAAACAATCTTAGATTCAATAAAAAATATTCGGAGCTAACAGCACATGACCACTAAACATACAAACACCATGATAGATACCTTCCTGCAGTAGTTTTCCAAGTGACAAGCTATGAGATAGCATATTAAAAGTCTTTTTTTGCCCAGTTATACTTACAAAATTTGGTAATATTACAGGGCAAAACAGTCCCAAATCAATTCAAGAGACATTTCTATGTAATTGCTAAAACCAGCAAATAATTATTTCTTTAAAGAGATGCAGTTTTCCCTAACTTTGCTCCTGCCTATCTCCTCTCCACTTATCTATCTGCTGCATTCCTTCTCTTCAATGCTTCAAACTTTCTGTTCAATATTTTGCCTATTTTAGAAATTAAGAATATGTTAAACCCTAAAACTGTAAAATGCTGAAGTATTAAAACCTTAAAAAAATTGTCAAACAGTATTGAGACCAATTCACTTCCAAACCAAGGATAGTGTAAATGCATTATTGTAATGATCCTCATTTTTTCTTAATAGGTTTTCTTTACCAAAGTAAATTCTTTTCTCCTATTTAAAATGGCCTTTTACATATTTGGACTCTTACCCTTCCTTGCTTAATCTTCTTGTTTTAAGCTAAATAGGATCAGTGTTTTCAAAGTCTTTATAAATTTTTGTTTTCCAAAGTTACACTTATAACTGACATTTGAATAACCTTTGTTCAGGGGTTTATAGAAAGATGCTGCTCAACACTGAAAAAAGGTACTTCAAAACTGACCTGTGTTGTGCAGAACAAAATATCCCAACCCATTCTTCTGCATGTACATCCCCACGTGGTATTTGCTTTTTTAGGCAGATTCATTTTAAGTCTGCAATAGGATGTAATTCTTGTATATTTCTGAGGATTTTCTATCCAGCCAGATGTTCCCTTTCCTGTAGTTGTAGATCTGATTCTTCCAACATAAGTGGAACACTTGCATTTCCCAAGAGAAAGGTGCCCACGATCTCCTTTTTTTTCCTAGTCATTTTTTCACTTTATGAAAGTTATTTCCAATTTTAAGTCTGTCTTTGCTGTCCTTTCTCCCTAGGTCTCATCTGTACATATAACAAAGCAGAGGTGTACTGCACCTGTGCTGCCCTTGCTTCCCTCTGGTCAGAAAAGGTGTTGTTACTGACCTATTGCAAAGTTTAGTTAAAGGTCAAAAATTCCCTCCTGACTTGCTGATCCAGACTGCAGGGTTTGCTTCAGTCCATCATACTGATTCAGAATCCAAAAATGCCAGAATGGGGGACATTTAGGTCTGAGTTTTTTGCTTAGGTCAAACTTCATTTTTCACATAGTTGAAAATAGTTGGAGATTAATTTAAAAATGATGAAACAGAGATTTTTGGTTTGGATTGAGTCCTCGTTTGGGTTTGTTGGGGTTTGTTTTTTTTTCTTTGATACACCAGGTAGTGAACCTCTGGAATTTGTTATGAGAGGTTTAAACTGTGAGGTTTAAAACTGGATCAGATATAGTTCTGGGCATCAGGACCATAAAATGATTTTTTAAATAAAAGGGAGTTGGAGGGGTGAATAGTAGGAGTAGTCCAATGTTGGATACGTTATTCAATGAATACAGATGCTGGAAAAGCATGAAGGAAATGGACTGCAGTAGCAGACACTCAGTGTGCTCTCCCTAAATAGCATATCCAATTGCAACTGTTGGAGACCAAAAAAATAGATAAACAGTCTAGACAGATGGTTTGTCTAAGCCAATAAGACATATCTTATATTTTGAGGGAAACTGAATCAATTTCTCATTGATTCAGGTCCAAACCACAGACTAAATTTGTTCTTGTCTTATAGTCTCATGTTCAGATCACTATACTTAGTCATAACAAAAATACTTATTTTTACACATCATTATTTCACCAAAAGCCAGTCCAACAGATACGGTTGAAAGGAAGTACACAGGAAATCAAATCCGTAAAATAGGCTTTATAATTTTCAGTGAAATGAATAAAGAGTAGTCTTGCCATCCTCATTGAAACAAGATTTAATCATTCCGTTAGATAAAGAGAAAACCTAAACCAAACCCCAGGTATCAGCTTTTTGGATACATCTCGCAGAAAAACAGTAATGCAGCAGTTTCAGATATTTTATCTCTTTTTGTTTTGTATTTTTTAATAACAAATAAGACAAAGCAAAACAAGAAACTTGCATACCAAATTTTGGTCAGGAAGCTAATATTACTAACAGTTTGAATTTGCAGCATGTTTAACTTGGTTACTAAGAAGGTTTTGTTCTCTGGTAAACAATTGCTTAATAAAACCCATAACATGTTCCCTTCAAAAAGTTATATGTTTTGTGCTGAATCAAGAGTGTTGTTGTTGCTGTCAAACCTCAGGGTACCTCCTGGGCACAGACCTAGAAGAATGAGGAACCACCATCTCTAAGAATTCAAAATTCAATCCCTAACTTTTCACTTTTCAAAAGCTGCTAACAAACAAACAAACAAAATCAATGACAAAAAATTAAAGAACGAAGGTGCACTGATATGGAGATTGCATCAGAGGCCACAAATAATTCCTTCCTTCACTGTCTGGCCAGAAAAATTCATTTCCCTACACACTCAACACTGGGTGACACAGATCCTAATTCCCTATGATATAGTGAAAGCCATGCTAATTTCCCCCATTATCATTAATGAATTTATGTAATAAGAGACATGCTTAGACCAGCTCTTGACTGCTTCTTATTTTCAGCACAACCTGTTAATCTGTCTCTGACCAGTGTCTTGATGTTCAACACCTCAGGCTAAACTAGGAAACTGATGCGTGCAACATGGTACATTGAGCAAAGCAGGCTACAGTAGAGCACATCCATCGTCCTTCTGGTTGCTTATCTCTTTCTAACTTGAATTTAAGCAGCTACTACTGACGTAAAAAGCAGGTAGCATGCTGGGCCTAATCTATTTTTTGAATTCCTATCCCATCATGAACCTACAGCTATACTCCACAGGGACACTTCAACTAATCTGACCCAGCATAAAATTCTTAAGTGCAAAGGGTAGATCAACAGACCATTTTCAGGAGCAGGTTCCAGCTGTGGAACTCAACCTAATCTTCTCTATTTATAATGAATATAAGCCTGAGTGTATTCAAAACTAAAACTAACCCCAGCTTCTTAGTAAGACTCCCTGCGGTGATGGCATCTTCCCAGGGTAACCAACTGATCTGGAGAGAGAAGGAGGAGGTAGAGAGACAAGCATGTAAATTTAAAAAAGCTAAAAATTGCAAATATTTTATTAAAAAAAAATAGGTTCCAAACCGCGGATTATTACATTAAAATAATTTTCAGAGATGCAGAGATGTTACCTTTGCTTATTTTTTCTGCCTTATAATTCTGAGTGGTCAAAAATTACCTTTTGTGTAACTGTATGGCCACTCAGATATCTCACTTAAGCAGGATAGAGAAAAGTCCGAGTCATCTTTCCATCTTATTTTTCTGTTCCCTTGAGATGCGACCAGTCAGGAGCAGCCCCTCTACTATGGAAAGACTGTAGGATGAGGGAACATGCCGGTGTGGTACTGGGTTCTGGGCTGCCCCAGCTGAGGAGGTTGGACTGTCAGATGACCTGATGTTAACTTTAATCTCTTTTATGGACTAGGGTACAGTCAAGGACAACCTCCCCAAGACCATGAGCTCAGATACATGAAAAGAGAAGAAAAAAGAGAGACAGGATTTTTTTTCTGGGATCTGGCCGTATCAGGTAAGTAACCTGGTGAAGCTCAGTGAACCCTAACTACATGGTGCTACTTCTGAGACTACACAGACAGCCACAAGAGAGATGAGACAAGTTACGCTATAGTTTAAAAAGCATTTTTCTGCTTCCAAGGCATTGCAGATAGCAGATGGCTTCACCACACACTTTTTGCTCTTGGATTACTCTTAGTAAGTTTCCAATACTTTATAAGGAAAATAGGTGTTTATTAGTGGATCTCTGGAGTTCTAGTATTCTAGTTGGTAAAACTACATCAAAACCAAACAGTCGAAAGGAATATTTGTTTCCATGCAATTCTGAAGCTATTCACCTGACAGACTAATGTTTATAGCCCAGTTTTGCGCTGAAATCTTTAAGGTAACCAGAGGGAATTAGGACCCATAATTAACTGTAATAATATCCTGTTATATTTCAATAGCCTTCTTTCAAATCACATCTGATTTTCTAAGTCCCTATTCCTTTTCTTGCCCTTATCCATGTGTGTTGATCATCTATGCCAAAAGGGGTAAGACTCAAATGAGAAAGAGATGTATTCGTGTAGTGATAATCACAGCAAGGCTGTTAATATTCATAAGAGATCTTCAAAAGTCATTTGATTTTTAAAACTATGCAAGTAAAGTGTATTCCCTTTTTTTTTAAAACAGAACTTCAAAGTCTAGATATACAGTAGTTTCAAAGGATTTTCTGCACATTGTGTGAGCCATTGTTTAGTTAAACTGTGTAACAGATCCCTTGTTAAATAATAATGCTGAGTGCCAGGAGGAATAAAACAACCTTTTGAGTTCAATCTACTCTCAGTCAAGGTCAAAAAGAGCTGGGATCAAACTCAGTGAGTTTTCAAAAGCTTACCCTAAATATACAATATCAAAGTTCATAATTAAGAAGACTCATTTCATCAGTCAGCTTCATGTTTGCACAGCAGTGGGAGTAATTATAACACAACTCCTTTTTTCAGGTTGGCTTGAACACTTGACCTTATGAGCAAACTCCTTTTTTCCCCCTTCCTAAGATGCAAAGCCAAACCATTTGGTTTTAACAAAACAGAGCTGTCAGTTTGGCATTTCAAAGTATGTTTAAATGCTTTCTTTCATTAAAAAGATAGTTTATCTTTAAAACAGATATTTACAGGCTAGTTCTACTAATTTTTACCATGCGAAGATTAAAAATAAAAGTTTCTGCTTTCTTGACTTTTTCTTAAGATCATCAGTTGAACTGTATTTGTTCTAGCATTTAGAATACACAGAAATCTTCAAATCCATGCAAATGCCAGGATGCCTCAAGGGCATTGTTGCCTTGATATTCCTCTTGCAGCATGCCAACATTTACTGACCAAGAATGTGAAATCCAAACGGAGAACTGCAATTTTTTTCAACAGTAGTCATGTGTGGGCAGATATTCATCAAAACTAGCTGTACACAGAAAGAGTAAAACAAATAAGAGAGGATCTCATCTCCCTTCTGTCATCCCAGAATTAAGGCTCTAGTGTAAAGCCAAGTGTCTGATGGCCCATTACAGTCAATGAAACAAAACAGGCTCCTTCCAAAGAGGAAGTAGTTTTCCATTTCTTTGGCACTTTAGAATCTGTGCTAAAATATGTTTTCTCTCAGTTAATGACAGAAGGAGACTATATGCTAACTTTGAGACCCCTAAAGTTACAGAAAAGAAGTCTCATGTTGAGAATCTGCATTAGAATATCTGTCCCTGGGGAGATCCATTGCCATAAGGGGATGCCCAATAAATATAGGTGGGAAGAGGGACAGGAACTTAGTCTCCAACATGGCCATTTGATTATCAAAATGGAGCAAACATTATAGTGGATTAATTGATAAAATAAGAGGAGTATTTGATTGTTGACTGATAATGCTTTCATATTAAAATTGGTGTATTGCTCATCTTTTTAGCTCTCTGTTGAACAAAAATTGAAAGGTGTGACAAAAGGTGATTAGACATGTCAGTAGGTTTTACTGGAGAATTATCAAATGAGTAAATAAAAAAATTCACATTGAAACTGATTAAAGTCAGTCTAAAAAGGTGTTAGGTCCTTAATGCTCTCATCTTGCTCATGGAGTGATTTCTACTAAAGTACTTTGATTTCTATCTGAGACATCTGGACTGTCAAAATCAAGCCATATAGAAACAGGATATTGCTAGATGATCTGACATTCTGATTGAATTTTGGGATGCAGCCATCTGTTGGGAAATATGCCATAAAAAATCTACATGATCTACAAAGTGTGAAAGTAGACTACAGATTAAATGAAGGAAATTGCATTTGAGACATAGCAGGTGTGGAAAAAGCTTAAAAAGTTGAGGTGGAGCAAAAAACAGATTAAGAAGATTCCAGGTCAAAACAGAAAAAAACCCTACATTTCATCTGGTCAGGATGAAGTTTTTTTAAAGTAGCCCTAACTAGAGTAAAAACTTCACTGAGCCAAAAGCTTCTCATATAATACCCCTAGGCCCAGAAAAACCTGACATCTCCCCCTCCACATTTTTTTCCTGCCAATCTTGTAAACTCTGGAAACTAAAAATCAATTTGTCTCTTTCTAGTCAAAGAACCTGTCCTATAAAAGTCTACGTTGTGAGACAAATTTGCTGAAAATTTTGGTGATCTGATTAATCTGTTATACATAGGTGGAACTGACACTTTCATGGCTCCTTCGGTATTTCAGCAGTAATGCATTCAAAGTATTCTGGTTAGAAAAGTGAACAGATACTGCTCAACAAGTAAAGGTTACAATTTTATCAAGGAGAAACAATATTTATAGGTTCATTGCTTTTTGCCAGTAGAGAGAGCACACCATTTTTCTTCCCTTTTTTCATTGCACTGCAACTACAAGTTTTTACAACGTGTATTATTGATAATCATAACTTTATGAGGATTTTAATTTAACACAGTGAAGTGCCTTGCTGGACTCTGTATGATAGTAAGGACGTTGATTTTTGATTTTTTTTTAATTTTTTTTTTTGGTAGTGAACTAGGAGATATTTCTATAGAACAGTTATGTTTTTATAGAGTATGTCTATTCCTGGAATTATGTGTATCACATAATATATACAAAACATACTAACCCTGCCATGTGAAAGAATGGGCAGGTATTTTATAAGTCTGATTTCATTGTAGATAAAAAAAAGCCATTTAACAAAATCTCACACAAAGTCTTTTAGATTTTATCATGGATGAATAACATAGCTAATATTAAGCATTAAAATCCAACATTGCTTCATTTCCTCTCTTCCAGACTAGATTTAGAATTCTGCTCCCAACACAAATGAGAAAGGTTAAAAAAACCCCAAAACTGAAAAAAAAGCCAACTCTACTTGAGGATGGGAGTAACATGAAGCATTTTACCCACAATTATGAAATCTTCTGAATTATAAATATACCTGAGACAAAGTGCACTCCCATGTCTATCTCATTGCAAACAAACTCCTCTGCTTCAATCCATAGCTCTGATCATAAGAGATCCTCATCCAGTTACGCCGGACTGATTATATGTCCAGATCAGGTTTTTAAAGACTATCGTGGAATGGTGTTTTCAGTAAGAGTGTCAGGTTTTCACAAACTAGTGGAGAAACAGGCAGAGTTCCCTTACTCATGTATCACTGTGGTAGTCCTTACACTCTAATTGTATTATGAGATGGCTTTTTTGGCAAACCAGATGTGAAAACTCCCCACAAATTGATCCATTTCTTCTGTTGGAACCATGTTTATGGTTATAATTTAAACAGCTTTTTTTTTTTCCTTTGTGCATGTCATAAGAATTAAATAAATGGAAACAAGACAACTGAGCTCCAGGTATTCAGGTATTCTCTTATTTATAGCTAAATATCAAACATTCTATATAAGTGGTCTGATTTTCAGAATTATCATGTTTTATGAACTATTAAATTTAGTTTATCTGAGTGCAACACTTGGTGTCTCTAATATTTGAGACTCAGAAAATTGTGCCCAGTACCTCTACAGGCATTTTCATTGCAAATGGTAAATGCCTACCCAGGAATGAAGAAATTCCACACTTATTCACTGTAAGCTTCTTGTGCAATAAATCCAAATGGCTCAACTGAATTAATAGCAGACTAGAAAGAGAGCACCAACCAAGGTATGATTTCCACATGAGAGATCTGTTCTTCAGAAGTACTGTACTTTTTATCTGTTATATAGAGTGCTGATTGTCTTTTACGAAAATATGAACAGATAATAATTCAACTGCAATTTTTTCTCCTGAATCCAGCTGGTCTGCAACATAGTATTTTTTTTTAAATGGCACCATGTATGTAGCATTCAGGATTACATAATTAAAAATAAAGTAGCACATAACTTTCTCTTTTATTAACTACAGAGGCTTCTGCTCGACTTTTATTAAAACAAGGAAGAGGTAGTTGTCTTTACCTTTTTTGCCAGCTATTTGAGGTAACAATTCTATGAAGTTGCAAAAATTATAATTAAATTGTGACATTCATTATGTGCTCTTACTTCAAAGAAGAAAAAATTGCATGAAGTAACATATCCTATTAATCACAGAGATTTGAATCCATCTAATCTTTTTCTATAATTTTGGCTAGACATCTATTATAATGTCAAATACTATTAGTGAAGGTTTAGCTACTCAATACATGCAACACAAGTTCTTGCATGAGAATTGACACAACAGAGCTATAAGACAATAAAAGGGCAGCAGGGCCTGTGGCCTCTGCTCTCCAATTCCGTAACGTGAAGAAAAAGCGAATTCACTAGGAGCTGTCAACTCTAAAACATCTCAGTTCAACATGATTTCACCAAAGATCAAATGGAAAAGGCTAATCTTGTTTTCTAGACACTTAAATCCCATTTTCCCAGGCAGATTTACCCCAGGTTCATCCAAATGTGTCTTAAGCAGAATATCTTATTCTGAAGTGTCTTTTTTTTTTCTAATACAACAGGCACAATAGCACTGAATACATTAGTGTCACAGTTATTGTTTCCAAAGATCAGGCAGAAGGCCACAAGACATCTATGGAAAGTAGAAAGCATGTTGCTAACACTCTTACAGTACATTTATATTTTATTAAAATATTTATTTATACTTGCGTATCAGAAATTTTCAGCTTGATATCTTCCCACACTTGTAATCATCATATGTTGGTAGAAAGCAACAAAAACCTTTAGTAGTTTATTCTAGGGCCTTTAAGTTCTTTTTGCTTTTGTTTAAATAATAGATTGACAGGAAAGCAATTTACTAATACTTGGTGTTTTGTACATGAAAGATATCCTGCTGCTCAGTCACATGCTTGCTACCATAATAGTTAAAATGAGATGAATAAACCATGTAGCCAAAATGTTGCTTAAGATTAGTTACCTACAGAAACACTGTAAAGATCCTGCAAATATGGGATTTGCATAGGTATTTTCCCCTTTTGGCATCCAATATTTAACTCTGAAAGAATTGCTTTGTCCTACTCTAAAGATTTGGGGTCTCCAATTCCATTTTTCCCACTTCCCTTCAGTACAGTAAGATTTTCTTTTCAATTCAAAGACCAAAGTGTTAAAAGTAAATAAGACCTATGTCATACTTAATTAGCAGAAAAAATTACCAAGTATTTACCTGTGAATCTGACTCAAGTCACAGTGTTCTTAAGTTACACTTGGGATATAATTTAGAGCCCCGTGTTCATTATTTGCCTTGGGGATGGGGATGAGGGGGAAGGCAATATTCTAATACTAATAAAACCCAAAATTTACTAAAAATCAGTAACAAAATTTTCCACTATCCTCAGTGAGAAAGTTTCATGCCTAGTGTTTTATTTTTAGGCAGAACAGTACATGATGAAGAAATCTAGAGACATTTTGGTTTTACAAATGCATTGGTTTTGGCAGAATTAATAGCGACATAGCACCGGTGTTTTGTGTTGCAAAACAAGTCTCTGATTCTCCATCAAGTTTGGTCCTGTATTGAAAGCAAGGGAAGTGTTCCTTTTCCAACTTGGCATTCTCAGCAACATATCTTTCTATTTCTTCATTCTATAGGAATGAAAATGTAATTTAAGGACAAGATGAGGCTTACAGTGAGCTGATTCTGTCATTACAAAAGTGCTTTATCTTCCATTTAAAAATTAGTACTTATTTTGAATAGAAGAAAACAAGCCAAGAATCTTAACAATTTGTACTATTTTAACCAAGAGCTCCCACAAAAATACTTTTTTTTAAACTGTGGAAACTTCCAGGTGTGTACATTCAGAAGTGGAGGGCAAGGCTTAACTGGTTGTTTTCCCTCTGTTAAAAAAAGACTTTTTTTCTATATTTTGCCCCCTCTAATCACAACCAATGGAGCAGGGAAATCCTCATATACCACTGTATGCCTCTGGAAATATTTATACCTAGTTCTGAAAGCAAAACAAGAAAACCACCAAAATATTCCTCCTCCCTTAAATAAAACATGTAAATTGATGTTTTGCAGCTTTAAAAAAGAGGAATAGTACAAACAAATGCTATACAATATGGGAAATTTGATAAAACCCCAGGATTTTTCTCTTCAGATACCTAGCATTACATTTTTTTTTCTCTTAAAAAAAATGTAATCATTCCTTTTTGACCTTCATATGAATAAAAATTTGTAAAAGTGATTTAGCAGGGTTTGCAAAGCCATAGAAGTCCATCAGAAGCAGGGAATTCTTGCCTGCCTCTGTCAAACTCCAGCAATACTGTTAAAAATGACTACTGGGAACCCACAGCAAACCACCATAGAGCATGAGCCAAAAACCAAAACCGCATATTACCAAGTTTCTTTTCCTTGGTATCACATAAAATGTAATAAGTACAAATTGAGAAAGATGGGAGTCTATTATTTTCAGGGTTAATGGACAGTGTACTACCTCAGTCAATAAACTGAAGGTACAGGAATTCATAAGATTGAACATTTAGTTTTAAGACTGCATATTAAGTTATTTTAATGACATTGCTTTGACCAGGCAGAGAAAAACTGTGAAATGTATAATTTAGTGTTGCTAAGAAAATGTAACCCTAGCCAAGGACTTTTTTGTGTGACTCTGAAATTGAATTATTTGAAAGGAATTTGCATTTGGAACAAAAACCCCCAACTTCCTGGCTGTGAAAAATAGGGAAAATGCCAGAAACAAACAAACAACAAACAAACAAACAAAAGCATTCATCAGAATAAGGAGACCTAATAAACTAATAAATAAATAATGAGTGATCTCAGTTAAATAAGTAGAAAATAAATAGAAAGCAAAACCCAAGCAGTTAACAGATGAAAATACTTTCTCCACTAAAAATAAATAGAGCAGCTATTTTACCTCTCTTATTACCATAGTATTTTAACCTAAGTAACTACAGAATGAGAAATAAGTAATCAGAGAAGAGGCAAGAATAATAACAGTACTAGATTAGGCAGCATGTATCAAATTAGATGAATTATTTTGCTCATGTGTAACAGACAGTACCAGAATTTTCTTTTTTATTTTCTACTTTAAAATAGTGAATATGAAATATATTGTTGTCCAATCAGAATAACTATGAAAACTATGTAAAATGTCAATAAAGAAAACCAGAAAGGACCTGAAAGAATCTGAACACATATTTTTTAGAAGATGCAAAATTCTCTCTGATGCAATGTATTACTCATTTTAAAAGTGATCAAATCAACATATAATTGCCTTTGTAGATGATATTGCTTGTATAGGTTAAGTGAGAAATAATAACTTATTTGAACCAAAAGTGACTGAGAAGCAATAAAGATGAAAATCATAAAGACTTTGTCAGGCAGCTGTATCCTCACAGAAGTGTTTATTTTTCAGGGAAGTAAGACATTTTTTCTAGAGGTAAACTCTGACATATTATACAAAATCCTTTCCTACTTTCAGTTTTCTTGTTAGGTACCCTCTAACATTTCTGGAATAGATGCAGCTTGTATGTTGAGTGGAAATACTGGGGAAAGCATGTCTCTCTAGCCTGCTATCTTGACCCTTACAGTGACCAACAGCAGGAACCTGAGGAAGCTGAAAGCAAGCGTATAGCTATACTTTCTCAGAATATTATCTACACTTCAGCAAGATGCATCTTAAAAACTTCTTGAGCAGAAACATTATCTATTTTTTTATGTAACTGTTCTTATTTTTCTTCCAGGAATCTGAACTGTCATACTTTGAGATCATGTAGATTTTCACTATCCATAACACCACGTGGCAGCTCAATAAGTTGTGTGAAGAAACTCCTTCCTTGGTTTGCTCTGAATACTATTAGTTTTATTTTACGCCTCTTATTCTTATGATGGAACTGAAATAAATCCCTATCCACCTTCTCCTCCACACTTCATTTTGTGAAACTCCTTCCTTATATTCTTTAGTTTTCTTTTTCATGAAGGGTCCTAGTCAGTATGCTTTTTGCTCATGCAGATGATGGTTTTATACATTTGATTATCTTTGTCATCATTCTCTAAACCTTTTTTCATGCATAACCAAAATGAATAAAAAAGAATTGTATACAGTTCTTGTATGTTTGTTACAGATAAAAGTAATGACAGTGGTGTTTTCTATTTAATTTCTTTATTACATTCCTAATAATTTGTAACATGAATTTCTTCCTGTATTACTAATCATTAAGTCAAGAAATATTCCCTATATAGTTTCAAAAATTTCCTCCTGAAGAGAAATCTAAACAAAAAAAGTTTGCTTTCATATTGCAATTCATACAGCTTTTTGTGCCAAGCCTGTGACTCAATTTTGAAGTTACAGATGCTTTACTAAAGATTTAAAGTAGAAATCAAGCAATGTTTGAAAAAAGTGCTCAGTTTGCTAATATCACAAAACCTGCCCTTGCTAAGAAGTACTGTTACTGTTTCCAGGACAGCATAGTAATGCTGCAATAACTTGCTCTTCCTAAAGTCTTATCTGACTCACCCAGAATCATCTTAAGAAATAAAGACACACTAATACTTCAGGTTTTCATTCTGTGGACAAGAAAAGGCTCAACAATGCACTGTAGCACCTGAAAGGGACTACCAGTGCTATTGCTGCTAGAATAAGATCAGGCACTCCTGTTACTGTCACCCCACAGGCACCCCATAACATTTTGCTGTGTAATGGAGAGTAACTTATATTAATGCCCTGTAAGAACCAAGGCTTGCAGCAGCAGAGTCATCTTCTGCAAGGGCTGCTGGTGTTGTATCAGTCAGTGTATCAGAGGCCGTTTTGCCCAATGAGCAACTGACAGTGACATCTGCCACAGTCACTCAACTGACGGTCATTTCCGGAAAATTACATTCATAGGAAAAGATGTGTATATAGGAGATAAAATATTCAGTTGGGTTGTGGTCAAGATGTTTCCTGCTGCCAGCTCTCGAAAGATTCACGGTTTTCAGTTCGAGTTTTCTATTATACCATAAAAGATAATTTTAAGTGACCTTCACTTTGAATTTAGGGTTAGTTAAAGAGCAGAAAATCTTAACAGGCCAAATAAAATGGAGTCTTGTTGCAAGCCCAGTGCTGCCTTTACTTCAGACATTTGGGTCCAGAAAACTTAAAACAAATGAAAAACCATTTAGAAATGAGAACATTTAATGTAGCAGAAATATAAGACAACCAACAAACTAAAGCAAGTACTAATAAAAAGAAGAGATCGATTCATAATCAGTGAGCACAGCACTTATCAAAACAAACCATCACTACAAGTCCTCTAGTTAGATCTAGATGTTTTTGAAGATGTGTTCAAGGTTACAAAACTCAAGCTAACAAATTCTTACATACGGTGTTATGCTGGTCTGATCAGCTTTAAATCTGGAAAAACAAAAAATGTATTTTATTCCTTTCCCTCTTTCAACTCCCAGTAATGTTTCCTAGTAAAACAGAGTATTTACACATCAGTGTTATGTGCATTTTTTAATCAGATGACCTTGCTCCGACTCTAGCCCACAAAATACAAAATGTGTGGCAAGGAGCTAAAAGGTCTATTAGCCTTATTTCAGAAGGTATAGGTATGAGCGTGTCATATTTATTAGTACTTTTTGACATCAAAAATACTTGGCAAGAGAGGCTATAAGCCAGAAAACATTTGTTACTGTTCAAGCTCACAGCACTAAAATTTGTAAGTAGGATGGCCTCTGAAATATCAGTATACTTTTAACTGTGTTTATCTTACAAGTCCTGTGCATTTCAGCTCAGAGCTCCTGTGATACAAATTATCAAACTGCCAGCTGTGGCTTCCTGTACTTCCACTTCTCTGCTTCTCCTTTTCAGATACCCAGCATGGAACATCCATACGAGTGCAGTTCAAATTACATAAATGAATCCATATGCACTGGTGAACTCACAAGCTAATTTGTCCAAGTGACTAGTAACCAAAAAACAGGTCATAAGACTCAGTTTTGGCAATTTTTTTACTTCTTGGTTAGTATTTGAGTGCCTCTGTGGCACTACCTAACAAGAAAAGTTCTGCAATAAATACTAAAACTGTGAATTTTACAGAAGTGAAACATAATTAAAAAGAAGAGTCAAGAGGTTTTATTAGCTTTTTAGTATACTCTGGCATTAGATGCTAATACATGTAAATATATATTGAGCTATACATTATGCCATATTGACTAGTATGTAAAATGTTTTATGACAGCAATTATAACTTTGGTCAGGGCTGAAATTCAGTAGGTTTTTTCCCACTCATTTATTCTAACATAACCATTTAAGAGTAACTAACAGCTGCTATAGAATGAAAATGCTTGAGTAGTGTGATCTCCCAAAAATTCATGTCACAACCAATTCCCATATTACTGGGTATTGCATTCTGCTCGCACATTTTAAGTGTTGTTCCAGAGGAATGCCTGTGTTACAGAGACACGTTTGCTGGTGCAACATGATGCTCAGGGTGGCTGGCATGCAGAGAAACAGGAGGTGTTCACTCCTACTAAAAATAAGGAAACATTACAAAATTATGTTCAGAATATCATCTACCTAGAGATCTATCCCTGCTAGAGCAGGACAGGAAATTATGGTACTGTTTTTTAATGGATGAAGCACAGGTCTAATACAAAAGACAATATTGCAGTTGTAAGAGAGGAAAACAGCTGTCATGGTTGATTCTGTAGTGAAAAGAATGCTCTTGTTTGATAAACACCACTGCAGCTGGTTACTGCAGTGTATGGTCTGTAGTAAATAAAATAGAAGAGAAAACTGACTACAAGAGTAGACAAGACTCTGAGACTGAAGTTGCCTGCCACAGCTCTGCTGAAACACATCACATGCATCAGCTTGAGGGACTTCACAGACGAAGACACCTTAAAAACTTAGTGTAAGAGGGAAGTCCTAAAATTCACCTTGAAAGTCTTCTTTCTGCAAATGCCAAAAAACCCCCAAATCAAACCAAAAAATCTCAATCAAATAGGAATTGGTTTCTCCTGAGTGCCTGACCATTTTTTCCAAATTCTCATGGAAAAGAAAGTGTACAATGAAGGCTCCATTGTACTAAGAGTGATAATTTGTCATTTGAATACAAAGCAGAACAGCTAGAAGCAAATCACAACCTCAGTGCAAGAGGTGGTAAGTGCAACACAAGTAAGCACATTGACAAAATTACAATTGGTGAAGCACAGACTCTCCCACACCCCCTTCTCATTTTCTGTTTTCTAATGCTAGGAGTCTCAGATAAGAACTTAAAATGGGAACAAACATTTTTCAAATCATTATAGTGAGTTTATTTACTCTATACGAATCTTAATAAATATTTTAAAAAGTGATGGTAATGAAATTAAGGAGAAGGCATTTAGGAAAAGCAACAAAGTAGAACACTGTGAGGCCATTGAGTTAATGAACATCAGTTTGCTGGCTGTAGCCTCTAAAAGACAAAGAAAAGATGTTTTAGGGGTCAAACCCAAGGATTAGAATGATTTATTGCTTAAGCATCTATGATATATAGAGTAAAGGAGATATCAGGGCATTCAAATTAGGTTATATGTGCTAGAATCATGTACAGTAAATCATTAGAATTTCTACAAAACCCAGATAATTTTCTAATACAAACAGAACCAGGTCCAACACACAATCTTTCCAGGAGACTGCAGCTTAAACACTGAGCCAGAAACTGGTTACCTAGGGACCAGTAAGGATGGCCTGTTTATATTATGGATGAACAGAGGACATTTGCAAGCAACACCCACTCACTCATTCTCATATATCACATACACAGTACATTGAAAGGGCTAAATGTTCAGCAAACTCAGTATAATGAGCCAAAGTTAGTAGTAGAGTGGTAGTACTACTCCCAAGAGACACAGAGTGTTTATTTGGTATGTGGGCTTGGGAACCTAGGTCATATTCCTAGTCTTAAAATGACAAATAGCATTACAATTATGGGTATCTTCCGAAGTGAAAAGCAGCCCATGCGGTCTACTGACTACTTGAGTTCCTTTAAAAATAAATGGTAATTTAAAGTCAGCACTGACCTGTAAGTCCCCATCCCTTCAAGGAAAATTAATAGTGGGATCTAATCTATGAGGGACCGAGATCCATGTATAAAAGAGATAAAACATTGTCAGCTATAAAACTTAAAGTTAAGCTGTGACAATCAGTAAAGGCAGGAATGACATGTCTGTCTCAGAATTACAGTAAACCTGCTTATCCTAAGTAACTTACATTTTCAATGTAAGACTACACTAGTATCCACTGCCAAAATGTGACATGCTATGCAAAAGAAGTGTAGTTAGAAAAATATATTATATCCCTATTTTCAGCAGTTTTCTTAATGATATCATGAAAACAAATGAAATAGCAATGCAAATAATTTATAAACTGCATACAGAACTGTATCCTGGTTTTTCTGTCCATCTAATTTTCTGTTGTCCTCCCACTTTTAACCAGCTCAGACATAACAAAAGCTGCAAGGGGATAGAGACCTTTTATAACACCATAAAAAATACATTCAACCCCACTGTTTGAATTAGTTAACTTCATAAGCACCTGTCCAATCACAGGGCTTTACACAGTAAGAAAAGATAATTAGAATAATGATATTAATTAGAATATTTTTTCTAAAGTTGACTTGAGATAACTGGAGCAAAGAAGGAACTGAACCACTAATAACTAATTAACAACAAGGTGTAGTCAAGAATTCAACACATTTGTTTTACATAGACTACTCTTAATTGTTTACAGTCAAATTTAATGGTGATGCTTTTTCTTTCTACTCCTGCCCCAGCCCTTGAGAAGAAAATATAGAAGCTTAAATAGTCAAAACATGTTTTTCTCTAGTCACTCTTTCCATAAAAAAAGGTTGCAAAAAAAAAAAGGAAGCATGTGAAAATTTGAGAAGGCAGTAGCTCAGAGATTAAACCTACATAAAAACTTAAGTCAAATTGAATAATTTAATTGGCTTATGCCTTAAATCAGCCAAATAAGCATGTAAGTGGAGAAATACAGACACTTTATCCCAGGAAAATATCCATCAACCACCAAGTCTGGGTGTAACCACAAGCTCTCAGGTGTAAACTCTTACCCTAATTGCATTCCACCATCACTTGCCGACTGCATGTCCTGATGTTTCACCTGTACACAGCAAGAGAGACCAGCACAGCTGCGTGAGAGAAGCTCTTTGCTGGGGTAATGTCAAGGAGAACATTTCCACTCAGGATTGAAAGTAAATCTGTATCCTGAACAATTGTTGAATAAAGAGCCTCGCTCTTCCCATTAACCCGCAATTTGCTACTCTACAGATTAATCAGGTTTTTGCTCTTAAAACCCTATTTTGTTACCAGCCTCCATTCATTAGTGAAAAGATCTATAAAATTGGAGACCTATGGATATTTGATTGACCATCTTCAGAACTATTTTGCCCAAAAATGGATTGAGGCTATTTTTAACAGAACTCTTAGTGGCATAGCAGTCCTAACCCAAAAAAGGAATGTTTTGAAAATGCTCAACCCGAGGCTGGAGGAACATTCAACTCACTATAAAAAAATCTCATTGTCAAGAACCTTGAGAGATCATCACACCATGGTTAGCTGACTTTAAATGAAAAGAGGTAAAATGTTGCTGAGATCACACTCAAGACTGGGAGAGAGACTGCACTAAAATCCCTGGTTTAGTTCAAATTTTTATCATATTTTTGGATTAATTTCCCTTGCTGTCTGATCCAGAAGCTGCAGTGATAAATTCCAGATCATTTGGCAAAATCCTTTCTTCATTTGAGAGATACCGGAAATTGACAAAAATAAATTTTTTTCTTAGGTAACATGTGTTATTTATACCCAATACATTATTGTAAACTGAAATTTTATAGAACATGAAAAAAAAAACAAGGCTAATTACCATGCCCAGAGCTGCACAGGTAATTAAAACCTGTGATAATAGGAGATAAATACTGTCTTTAAAATCACAATTTAAGCTACTGTTTTCACAGTAACCTAAGGCAACAAATATTTAGCAAAATATATCATTCACTCCCAAGAGCTCAAATGTGACAGTGAATGTATTTTTTATTCACAGTCTGGGAGGCCAAGCAGTTCCTGCAAGGTAATATTTTTAAAGGAATTTTTGAAACAATTAATGTTGAGAGAAGAGTCACATAAAGCTGCAGGGGCACAGCACAGGCACATTCAAAAGGTTTTGAAGTGGCCAAACTTCATGTACACAGAAAGGCTAAACATTTCTTGTTTCTGGGTCACAGGCGATCAAGACCTTTGACCTTCAAGCTATAGATCTCTTACGCAGGCAAATTACTTACACTGCAATACTTCATAAACAACAGAAGCCCTATGTGTCCCACCAGGCATTACAAATAAGGTGGGGTTACGCAAGCGATAGATTTGATTTGGATGGAAATGAGCCTCCCTGGGAAGTCTGCTTAAGCCTTTTAAATAATGCCTGATCAATGGCATGGCAATTTATTTTTACAATTGTAGATAATGATGCTGCTTTGCTATTTTAGGAACTTAGCTGGTATGAGTCAGCATAAATATTCAGTTCAGATTTTTTGTTTTAATTAGAAATATTACACAGTATATGAAAAGGAAAATACATCCATTTTCAATCTCTAATTTGTTTGAGTGGTTTTTGCTTTAGATGAGTTCAGTATTTTACTGCTTTCTCTTATATGTTCATAAATAAATAATTAAAATATGATGTGGAAACAGCAGAAAAATGCAAATTAGAATAGTGGTTTGTCTAGGTATGTCCAATTTATATTGCCAGTGAGTTCTGTAGCATTTCTTAGTTTTATGTATTGAGAGTGTAAACCAAAAAAACCCTATGTTTTAAGGGGCAACCAGAAGCCCACATTTCCACCAGGAGAAAGGAACAGAAGCTCTAATTATTTCACTTTTCTTCAACTAATAACATGTATATATAACCCTGTTATGTTGCAATAGATGTTAGAGAGAGAAATGGCATGGCTCCTGTTGGAAAGATGACTTTCACCCTGTAAGTTGCATTATCTCTTATTTATTTCTCCTTCAATTCAGTTTCTTTAGGAAACACCTTAAAGCACCAAGAATTAAGAGATATGTCAACAGCCAGTACTCTGTATTCAGTGGGATACACAGAATGAAGTCACAGGACAACTGCCTGTGATTCACTAGCACTTTGCTCAACTTAGAAAGAGTGAGCTAGGGTGAAAATTCTCCTTTTCTTCTGCTGTTCTAATGCTTGGCATGTGATTCACGCTGTTAGAACACTAGCAACAACAAACATTTAGGTATACCCCAGCCATATTAAGCACATCAATGTATGCAGAGTTGTGGTCATTTACCCGAGATGCAAAAGTCACAAGATTCGTCCTTCCCTTCCAGTAATAAGTAACCAATTTCAGACTATATTTGTAAGTGTTTTTCTAGAGCTGAAAGAGCTTCTGAAACAGCAACTAAATGTTTATTGGATCAAAAACAGGGAACAGAATTTAAAAATACATTTAAAATCTACTGAATGGAAAACTCATTTAGGAGGCGGGAAACCGAGATAATTTCCTTATTTTCAAGGTTTAGGCAACAGAAACGGTGTCTTCTCCTTGAACAGGCAGTACAAAATTAGACACTTAAGAGTTACCCTTAATTCTTACTTTAAAAACACTTGGCTTTTTTTTTTTTTTTTAATATCAGAGTTCTTTAATGATATAATAACATTTTAAGATTGAGAAACAAGCTCCCTCTTTATCATATTTAATACAAAGTCCCTCTCTCCTTACTGCAAGTGCAAATACATTTGGACCAACTTTTTTGGTAACTTTTTTCTGGTTAGTGTTCTTGGCCAAAATTTTGTCTGCACGTACACATCCCAGACTGTTGGGCTGTACCGGATCCAATAAAAACAGCACAAAGCCTGATGAAGTAAGATACAACATTTTGGTTTTTTGTGATCTCTTCCACTGAACTTTTCCAGGAATCAAGAATAGTTACTTATCAGAAATCTGATTGCACAGAAGAAAATTCAATATAAAATTGCACAAAAAAATAGATTAGAAAAAAAAGTTTAACAACCCCAGTGATGTTTGTTAATTAGATGCTAACCAGCCAGATATGGTGAAGGGGTGGGGAGGGAAATCAAAGTACCCCTTTCTGTGTATTCTTTCCCTATGTTTAAACTTTACTCATGAGAAAAGAGAGAAAAAAGTTAAATTACAGGTTACAAATCAGTATGTTTTACACATTTAAAGTTGTCTTTTTGTAGTGTGCTTTGTATTAATTGTTCAAATCCACTGAGTAGGAAACAAAACAGTAATTACTTAGACACTCAGATCACAAATTTTTAGTAAGAGTAGAAAAAATGATAACAACCTAAAATGAATTATCAACACTACAATCTCAAAGAAGAGAAACACCTTTCTAATGCCATATTTCCACTCTGAGAAGAAAAAAAGAACACTTTTCACAGGAAGATCTCATTTCATTTAATTTTTTCTCTTCACTTACTCCATTAGTTTTCCTTCAGTTACGGATTGTCAACTGAGGTATAGTTTCTTTCATTTGCCCATCCAATTTGTCTCACTTTAAAAAAAGCAACCCACTAACTAAAACTAATCGGGGCACTCAAATTGCATTAGAAAACATCTGCTACACCTATAAAAAATGCTTTAAAGGAAAAAGTGTATCAAAGTAGTATGATTGCCTACATTTTGATTCAATCATCAAATCCCAAAGGATTAACATAACTTTTCACAGTTCCAGAAATCACCCTGGATCTCATTCTATCTCCCTCCTAATTTCAGAAATATATTCACCAATTAAAAATCCATCAAAAGGCAACTAAAAAATTACTTTCACAGTCTCTGTACGGCACCCATTTAAAACTGGTTTCCATTAGTAACATCTTATTTCTGTAAGAACAATCCCCATTAGTAAATTTTGTAGGCTTAGACACAAGAAAATAGGAAGACTCATTCAGTGAGGTGAAGTGGTTTCAGCAACAGCTGTCTGGCTAAGAAGCTAGACAAGGTAGTAAGCTTGAGTGATTTCAGTGGCTAGGAAGAGAAAACATAGGCCAGACTGTAAAACAGAGCACTTGCCATAACAACAGAGCTGTACCGATTTTGCTTGCAATTTGTGGTATAAAAATAGCAACATATTTACTCCTGTTGACCTATTTAGTATTAATGAAACATTATTTCTTCAGAAATACTGAGTTAGATTTCTTTTTAACACAAACATATTTCTTGTTTGCGATCTTAATGCTATTTTTACCTTAATTTTTCTATTTCATGCTGGTCCCTTACTTCCCCACCTAAAGGTTCTATGAAATCAACAAAGCACTTAAATGAGAAAACAAGTATTCAATAAAGTATTATACATCATAAGACTTACTCCTAGTCAAATAAGAGCTTTACCAAAGAGGATAATAAAAATCAGGTGCTAAATGCGTACGTGTGTGAGGAAGCGCATCCTTAACAACCTAGGGACTAATTCCTTGTAAGCTTTTTCTAAACTCCTTTCCCACTCATTACAGCAAAAAATTTTGTCATCAAAAGAAATATTACCCACATTAGTTTATAACATTAAGTAATACATTAATGATTAGAAGTCATCTGTTTTAGAACAGTCTAATATAGAGTAAGTACAATTTGGTATTCTTCCAGGGACCAAATCAAGTTCCTTTTGGAAAAAAGAAAATACTGCCCAAACTTCTTTTGTTTTTCTCCCCAGAGTTTAATCCATGTTTTCCGGCCATATTTTAGTTTAAAATTAGTTCAAATATCAGCCATTTCTGGGATCACAATTTCTCTCATAGAGAGTGTTGACTTGTTACCTTTAATCTCACTCTTTTTTCCTAGAGTACTGAAACATTAAACCATTACAATAAAAGAGATTCTGTCATTCCAATTCCTCTACTATAGAGAAATGAGAATGCCAATACTGAAGCACATTTAAAGTGGAACAGCTATTAAAATTCATTACTTCCTTACCTCACTTCTACTTACTCCCTACAGCTTCTATGTTATGTAGCACTGTAATATAAAAGGAAGTGAATTTTAACTGAATAAAGTGACAAAAGGCCCTGCTAAATTAGGCTGGTTTCCAGGAAGTGTAAATTCACCTATATGACTACTATGCTTGAGGTCAAACAACAACAACAAGCTTTTATACAAAGCAGTAATGCTTTAATCTAGCCTTAGCTGGATATTAATCTATCCTTACACAGGTATAGACTGTCAGAAACAAACAAACAAATGACACAAAGGTTGTTGTATTAATCAAGAAACTAACCAGTGGATATGATACACAACTGAGCAACTCAAGCGTGGAGAAGGACTCTACTTGCACCTCATCTGGGCAGCTGTGCTTCATCACAGGAATCAGGAGCAAGTGTCAACACCTGAGTCTTCCTTTCCCTGCTGCCCGGGAGAACCGTGATTGACTAGAACAGGAGAGAAGATTAAAGGCAGATGGTCCTTAATTCCTTCCAGAATGGAATGAAGGTAATAACTCTGCATTGAAACAAAGCTGAATAATACACATCATCAAAGCTACTATTTTCTTTTTATTAACCTGGAGGAGTATAAGGACTTCTTCCGTTGTTTGATAATGCTGGGAAATTTCCAGAAGAAGTTTTGCCAAAATAGTGAGGGTCCAATTTCCATGATGTGGTGATAGTTCTTTACAATGCATTTCTTTTCATTACGAGAGTAACTGTATCCCCCAGCAAGCCACAAGCATTATTCCACTGGATTTTGCTTCAAAAGACATGTAAGCACATACATAACTTTATCAGTTATCTAGCATTATTTGCTTTACTAGATATATTCTAGTAAATTGCAGTCGTACCTAGGAACTAGGCTGGCTGGAGTCTGGCTGAGTATGGTTGTCCAACAATGAAACTTGAATATTTCTAGCTCAAACCTACAAACATTCAAAAGCTTGATTGACAGGTTTTCTAGGTTAAATAAAAATAATGTCCTTTGCAATAATTCTTTATTACATTGCCCTTCCTTGTTCAAGCAGGGACCTGTCACCTTAGCAAAAATGAAAAGAAAAAAAAGAAAGCTTTTTGTAAGTGATTAGTACATATTAAAGACCAAAAAAGTCTTTTTTATGAGACCAAGTCATGAAAGAAGCAGTCACTGCCTTTGCCCCAGTCATGTTAATTAGCTTCTCAGTTTTGGGTAGCTCAAGAGTTTCTGCACAGCTTTCCCTCCTTCAAAGTTAACATGAGACTTGTGACACAGGACAATTAATAGCTTGGTCAATACCTGATACAGTGGTTTTCTGCAAATAAGCTATATATTTTTATGTGACACATCAGTAGAATTTTTTTGGCACACATATGGTTTTCTTACTTAGATTTTCCAACTGTTTTGTTGGGGTTTTTTTCTTGGAACTATTGTCCATCATCTGATGGTGATTTTCTACATTTCATTACCTGAAAAAAAAGAACATGCAGAGTGCAAAACCTTCCTTCTTCCATGGAATGACCTTCAGCCTTGGTTTCATGCTCTTGGGATATTTCATGTGGACTTAAAAAACTTGAGACCCTGAGCAACTTGCACACAAAATTTTGTGCAATCAGTAAGGACATTGGGAGCTTTTTGAAGAGTCAAGGCAAAAAAGGAGCGCACCTAAACCCCTCAATAACATCTAAATATTTTGAGGTACCTTTCTTCGGGTAGTGACCTTGTACTGTTATGTCTCTCTTAGTTATGAATATAACAAGTTTGTATTTTTCTCCTAATCTTTTACATATCCAAGATATAAACATTGATACTTTTCTTTATCTGTTTCCTTATCTGAGCAGAGTAATTGCAGATTAGTTTCTAATGAGAAACATTTGTTTGCCTTTATCTGCTGTAGAGTCAGGAGGTGATAAGGAAGACATATGTAATCATATTTTTGCAGAGATAGGTCCAAACTTTATTTAAATAAAAAGCACTCAGAATGGTTCTTGCCACTAGAAATAACATGACCTTGTTTTTTTTATTACTTCTAATAAAGTTATCCCAAGGAATTAGGACTAGTCTACAAAAAGATTATATTCATATTTATGTAGGTATCAAAACCCTCCATCATTGCTTTTAAATTAACTGGACTCTTTTGCTTGATTGGACTTCAATCTTCAGCATGGATGGCAAGAACCAGCAATCTCTTCAGTGTCACTCTTTGTTTAAGATCACTAAATGCATACTTTTTCAGTCCCTAATAATCTTCTTGTATAATGTTAAACACATATTTCAACATGTTCCTGAGATCTTTTGATAAATCACATAATAAAAAATTGCCACTCCTTCATTTGAGAAAGGACCTTGGTAGTACTTCTATTTTTTCGGTCTTTCTTTCTTGAAGTAGTGACTTTGTATTATTATCTATCTGTTAGCACTACAGAAATAATACTAGATTCCAAAAGGAAGAGTATGCTAACAGTTCTTGTACCAATAGCCTTTCTTTATTTCTCTGTGGTTTCAGGTTTTGCAATGGAGCTGACTCCAACTTCTGATTTGGAAATTTTTTTAGTAAGTAAATTGGTGTTTGTCTAAGTTTGGATATCTCTTTCTTTTCCTTAGTTGCATGGAGTGAGTGTAAAATCACCAGCTGCTTCCTTCAGTTTGAAAATGATCCTGTTACAGAATTAAAACAAAATACCCCCACCACCAAAAAAACCCCAAAAACCAAAAAAACAGCTCCCCCCAAAAACTAACCAAACAAAAAATCCAAAAACCAAAAACCCAACAAAAAAACCCCAACTGAAACAAAAAACAACCCAAATCCACCCCCCAAAACAACAAAACCAAAAGCCGACCAAATAACAAACAAAGAGAAGAAGCCTAATCTCACATAAATATTTGCCGATTCCTTTTGGGAAACATGAGTTTTATCTAAACTTCAGTTAGAAAAAAGCAAATTTTCCTTGAGATCTGCGGAAAAACTCTCAAATATCTTATTATAAAATTTTAGCACTGCAGCTTCATCTACTTCTGAACACCTAAAAGTCAATTTCTCTATGGGTATTTGCTGTTTAAATATTTTTCAAATCTATTTCTTGTTTATTTAAGCAGACCTACTGGCAATAGCCTAAACCATACAGTAATTTACCTTCTGTGTTGGCACATGTAGGAAAAGTTCTCTCTCAGTTGTAGAGGACTGACATTCATCTCTTCCCCTTTTCTGAGCATTAGCCCAGGTATCACAGCTCTTTCCAAAACTATTCAGTTTTCCCTGTTAAGCATTGCTGTGTTCTGCAAAATCCTGTACCTGCTATTTTTATCCCTGTGAAGCACATTACGTGCTGAAAGCACCCCATTGTGACAGTGTGAGGCAAGAGTGCCTCCAGAGGGGTGTTGAATGTGCATAAACACATACTTTGTTTTCCTCATAGCACCTGCCCAAATCCTGTTGCTGACATGTCAAGTGGTGAAAAACATTTGACAACATAACTCTCCAGTACATCTCTCTTCTTAATTTTTGATCAGTCAAAAAAGTTATCGATTGCTTCATAAGAGTTTCTGGGCCCATACAACAGAAATATTTTTCATGTTTCTTTAAAGCAACCAGCAAGTGTATCTGCTTTTTATGTTCTTCTAGCCGATCTATAATTGAAAGGGTAATACAATTGTTCAGCCCCTGTCATAGGTCAAAAGCAGCTTTCCTGGGGGCACTCAGACTCCTTCAGCTTTCTTTAGAGCCTCATTATAAATGTTTCCTGTCTTCTATCTGAGCAGCACATGCAGTTCCTAATGAATTTATGAAATGGACAAGGTTTTAATGTAAAAATGGGTACTTTTGACCACTTTCCCCGCCCCCCTGACACAACAGAATTGGCATTTTATAAGGATAGTGTGTCATAGTTTCATCTAGAAAAAGCTTAAATTCTTCCTTATTTTCTTCTTGTTGTGGTAACTGTTTGAAAAGGTGATGGCTTGCCTATTTTATTTATATAGGGGGTAATATACAGTGCAGCTTTCTGTACATAACTCTTGCTGCAGCAGGAGTCTATCAGATACATTGGAAAAACGACTTGAAAGAAAAAAACTGCAAAAATGTGATTATTCAGGCTGAAGAGGAGAAAAGCAATGGTGTGCATGGAAACAGCATTCAGATACATAAAAGAGGAACAGAGAAATATATTCTCTATATAGGCAGAAAGGAAGACAGTAGAGATTTTCACTTGTCATTAGAAGAATCAAGTGGTAGGTCATAATTAAGGACTGAAACAGGTTGGAATGTGAAGATATACGGTGTATCTGTCTGGGGATGTTTAAGGCTAGACAAGAACCTCTCAGGAATTACATAGGATTAGAGGACCCTGTTTATGGAGAGTGGTTGAGCCTGGTGAGCTTCTAAGGTCCATTGATTCCCTACTTGCTGCCTTGCTCTAACAGTTTTCAGTAAATTGGATGAACACCTTAAGTTATTCAGCTTGGTCAGATATCATGAAAAGTAAAGGCAATTTTTGAATATTCTCCATATTCCCTAAAAGTTTCAGTTTTTTGCTCTTTTATTTTTGCATTCAGGAATTTTCTGCTTAGATTGGTTTCTTCCTGTACCACATGTTGTTCACATCATATGTGATCTGAAGTAGCTAATCTTTCAGGGAAGATGATTAGAAAGATAATCACGGAAGATTCAGTGAAAACTTCCACTCAGTGAATCCCAGCTATCAGACCAAAACTAGTCAACAGCATTTTATTATTTTGTGTACTTTGAGTTAGGTAACTGTAATCTCTGCTGATCCTCCTTGGAGGTGGGCTTTGCCTGCACTTACAAAACCTTAGCTTTAGATTGATCTAACCACACGACTGACGGATCATCTGAAAGCATTTCTGAAGCAATATGTGTAGTAAGATTGCTTTTCATTCAGTGAAAGAGATTTGCCAAGGGAAATTACTGTTGTTCTAATATGCCAACCACAATAAAATGCTTTTCTTATTAGCAACATATTAGAGAATACGTATTAAATTTGTTCTGGAATAAAGGTACAAAACAAGACCTGACTGATCTGCTGCTTAGCTAAGATAAAGTCTCACACATATAAATTAAAAATCACAGTAAAATCACAGCACATAGTTAGTCATAGCCCGGGAGAATGGCTAGGAGCATGAAGAAACCTTTGTATTAGAAGTTATCAACATAGAACATGACTGTCTACTAGAGAGATGATAGGAGGACACATGGTATTTTTATTAAGCACAGGAGGTTTTTTCCCATTCTCCATCTGAAATACAATTCTCTCAGGCTATGAAGATGTAAAATACTTAAATATTCAAGCCAATAGCAAAAGGCTAGAAGTCCTTATTTCTCAGTCATGCCTTAGAAAATTAGGGAAATAATAAATACAAATGTAATGTAGCACAAGGGATGTGAATTTAATCACACTAAAAGAATTAACTTAAAACTGTAGCTTTCAATCAAAATACACTTAATAATGCTGATGAGAAAGAGTTTTTCATTATATATTAATTAAGAACACTTCTCGTTAAAATAAGAGTGAAAAATCAAAAAATCAACCCAAGTCCCCCATCTTCAGCATGCCTTGGGCATTTTTTGAACTTTTCATAATGCCTGCAAAGGTCTTATAATGCTATATATACCACTAAAGAAACACATTTGTTATAATATTATTTAGAACTGTGAACTCAGTGGCTAAACATATGTTACAATTCTGCCAAGAATGCCGGCAACATTTATCATCATTCCTTCTACTTTCCCTATGGAAGGACAAAAAAAATGTGCTGAGGGCTCACAAAAACCATTTGAGCAAGTTCCCATCCTTTTTTTTGCAGTAGAAAATTTCTTTTTATTATGAAGATGGATGTTGCCTAGAACTTTTGTAGAACTTTAAGTATCATAAAACTATTTTCACTCATGAGTCTATATTAGCAAAGAATACAATTTTTTTTTTCAATGAGTCAGTGTTTGGCTAGAAATTTTAATTCAGGTGTTCATGTGGATATTTTTCTTTTCTCTGTTGTGAACAATAATCCCAATATTCTAAAGATTTTTTTTTTTAAGTTGTAATTGGAAGAGGTGAATACCTTATATTTAAGTGAACATTATGGCATGTTGTGATTTAAGTTGTAATTGGAAGAGGTGAATACCTTATATTTAAGTGAACATTATGGCATGTTGTGATTTAAGTTGTAATTGGAAGAGGTGAATACCTTATATTTAAGTGAACATTATGGCATGTTGTGATTTAAGTTGTAATTGGAAGAGGTGAATACCTTATATTTAAGTGAACATTATGGCATGTTGTGATATTCCTTGGGATATCTGAGGGAGAAAGTAATTATCTGGGACCTAGGAGCCCGTAGGAATGTTCACTTCCTAGACAGTGCTTTCCCTTTCAAAAGTAAAAGGCAAAAATCTGCTTTGGATGTTTTTCTCAATTTCTTCTGTTGACATCCTTCAGATCTAAGAAAATAACTAAGCAATTTGTAATCAAATGTCCCACACTAATGTATTTAAAGTAGGTTTTAGAACTGTAAATTACTGATTTAACTCAGGAATTTCCCACATCCCTTTTGTCTCCACCAGCTCATTTTCTCTCTTGCTCTGTTCACTTCTACCCTCATTAAATGCTGATGCCCCTGCTTGGAGAGTCATGCTGTAAACTAGATCACTGAAAGACTTCTGATTAACAACAAAAAAGATAACTACTAAAAATGAGCTTTAATTCAGTAATAAAAACCTCTCCTTTATGTATATTTGAATTATTCTGCACTAACTTTGGGGAAAAAAATACTATACCCAGATAAATACATTTTTCTATAATGAACAGATACTTCTTAAAAATGGGCAGCCTAGAAAGCTGGAATGGCAGTGGCAGTACTTCTCCAAGTTTCTGATTGGCCACGTAAAGAACTATCTAGTATTTACATCAGGAAGTATTCAGATTCATATAGCCCGGAGATTTCTCTGTAAACCATGGATTATTTTTTAAGGCAGAAGCCAGGTAGAAGCATGATTCAACATTTGCTTTTTGGGTGACTTTTAAAGCTAGAAAAATTGATGTCAGGGAAAACAACAGGAACCAAACATGCTGAGTTATAGTCCCCTTCAGTCTTGTTCTCTGGCTAGCTTTACAGGGATAAAGATCCTGAGAACTGAGTATTGCAACAGACAAGGGAGAACACAGATTTATGACTTTTCTTATTTGACTGTCCCACAGTTCTCAATACTGTTGCAGATTTATTTTAGGTCTTCTGTGGTACAGTGATGTTTCTTCATGATGGCTTGCCTAACTGCAGAGGTCGACTGCTTTCTTTGGGACTGCATGGCTCAGAAGGTCATGGGTGTTTTGTGCTTGGCTAAATCTTAAATTGCTAATGTCAGTGAGGATGAAGGGAATAACTGCAGCTGGTATGCCTTCCTTGTATATGTTTTCAGACAGGATCCCTCTATACATTCCAAAAATGCTTTCAAAATCGGTTCCCATTAAACAAACCAGCATGTGCTCAGGGATTTCAGTAGCTGGCTAAAAGTAATTTTCTTCCAATCAAGTCAGTTTTTAAAGGGTATGTGTTTCCTCTATTATAAACATGCTGTTATGCTTTGGAAGACAAAGCCCTCGTTTCCCTCTCCCTATTGCTCCCCCCCTTCTTGAGTATACTCCCTTGCTCTGGAATGCAAGGCTTTTTATTCATGTCTTCTTTCTTTCCCAAATTTCCAGAGTTATGCCATTTTAGTGGGAACAGTGAAATCAGGCAACGTATCATAACTTTCACTTAACAGCCATAGCTCAAAGGAGACAAAGATACAGAGTGCAGGATTGTTTCTTGGAACCAGGGAGTGTTCAAAAATAAAGTCTGTCTTCCCTCTTGCTACATTAAGCTAATATTGCAAAATTTTAGAAAAAGTTATGAGATAACGAGTAGAATGATTAATAAATAATGAAGAGAATAAATGCATTTCTTAATTTATGCTATGTAAAAAGCTACATTTTGGTGCAAATAAAATTATTGTAATTCTTTAAATTAGAATTATTTTTTCAACAACAAAAATTTAAAATGCTGTAGGATTGCTATTTCTAAAAGTACCCAAGTAAAAAAGAAATTAAAAAAAAATAAAAAGATAAGAAAATTTAGGAACTGGAATGCCTATGAGTTACTGCAGCCATGGTTTTTGAAGAAACACCCAAGAAGACTGATTTTTTTTTTTCCCCTCATGACCCGGTTTTTATTCTTCACAGACTTCTGATTTGGATGAGAACCATGACACTCCCTGAACACATGTCTAATTTGGACTGTAGTGCATGCTGTAATATGTCCCAGCAGGAAGATGTAAACACTGCCACAGAGTAGTTGAATAGAGGATATGAAGTAACAGTTTATTTATGTTCCAGATCATGGTAACTTAAATACTCTTCTTTTCACATTTAATAGCACTAATGATACCTCTTACTAATATTAGTGTGGTGCACTGCCAACAGCTGGAAGCCAATGCAACACTTGAGAGTTCAAGGACAAACTACACAGTACAGTGCATTTAGGGACCAAGCTTTATTGCCCATGAAATGGCTATTAAGCAGCATCAGAAAAGGGAAGACTTTTCATCTATGTGTGTACTGCTTGAGGTTAAATTTCAGTTTTAAAGGGAACTTCTTTTTATTTCAGATAGAATGTACATATAATCCTTCTAAGTGAAAATCTAGAGCTCATTCTGATTGGATATGCAGTGTGGGAAAGGTGTTCATACCTATTTCAGATTTATGATCTTATAGTATATATTTTTGAAGACAAAATTTTTAAATTTTAATTTATGTCTTTGAGGCTGATGATTTTGAATTTAGCAGTTTGTTTTTATTTTGTTTAGAATAAAAAGTCACCTAAGCAAGGATCAGTGACAAAACCTCAGTTACAAAATATATATTGACAATTACAACTAAAATTCGTACTTCCTCAGGCGTATTTTAGGAAAACAATAAGTCTCCTTTTCTGTTCCATATACTTTACAGAATGCCTCCTCAAATTGTTGAAACTGGTGTAGTTATGAAATAATAGCACTTAACTGCTTTTTCTACCATGCAGTTTCAACTGGTGAAGGATTCTTTTCATCCTGTTCTAAAGCACTTTGCTGCTATTAAGTTTAAGAGCCACTAAACTCTCTGGGGATAAAGGCAGCTATTCAAGTGCAAGGTCATTAGGAAAACCTGAAATTTCCCAGTTAGTTGTTATGCCTCCTGTTGGGAAAGGTATCTTTAAAAATGTGTTTTAAGAGCCATGACATCTTAGAGGCAGCAGCCAAAACCCAAAATTTAGTGTGTTAGTATTGATTTAATGGCACAATGGAATCTCAATTACAGACAGAAAAGCAGTATGGTCAGAGTACAAAGAACACGATTTTTTTAAAATTCAGAATTGATGATTCAATTACTCAAATTCATCAGTTCCTCTGAGAACTCTGTAACAGGTCATGATTCCCTTCTTACCAAATTTGGTTTGGTACACAAGTGGCAATTACTTCCATTCTTAATCACAGCTGCAGAAAATGTCTGATTTCATTGAGCAGTTGCTAGCAGATGGTAACACCTCATCTAGCTCTCAAGAGGCACTGAGGCTAGGCAAAATATTCATGAACAGTCCTTAGTAAGAAGGCTGTCCTAATTCTCACCCTGCCTGTTACTGATTTTAAGGGTTACCTTCATCTTCCTCTTAGTAACCATCTTCCTCTTCCCAAACCCTATGAGGGAACACTTAAGGAACTATTGTATTTTCTCCTTCCTGCAAACTAAAAGTCTTTACCTGACTCTACTCTGAAAAACTCATCCAACAAGTGGCTAACATAAATATTCTCCTTGTTGGTAGATACAAAATGGTGAGAGAAAAAAAAATACTACAAAAAATTTATTCCAAAATACAAGTAGTTTATTTTTTTTAGGTCTTATGAATTGCTATAGCAGCACTCTGAATAAGCTGAATATTATTTGACTTTGGAAATTTAGTATCAGATCTTATAATTACAAATTCTTGATTCTTTTCTGAATCAGTGAGCTCCTTGTCAGAATACATGCTCTTTCTACAAACAGGTTTATACAAAAAAAGGTTCTAAAAAAGGTTTATAAAACTAATTAATTTAGCAATTGAGTGAAAACACAGAATCCAAACCTTGACTTACTGTATATAAAGATCTGAATCACACACAAAATGCCAAATTTTACTATTAGCCTTTGCCAATAAATAGCACATTATTAGAAGTTACATAAGCATCTCACAACTGGTCAGCTGAAAGCTGTATTATACTGTTAATATAAGAAGCCTAGAAATAGCAAAAAATCTGTTACATTTATACTAATATGATAAGATAAGAGTGTATTATTTGGAATAAATAGACACATAAAAGCACCTATTGCTCAAGCTTAGTGATTCTCTTTGTGTAACATGCACCTTAGGTCTTCAGTGTTGACTTAACTGACTCCTTTGGATTGTGTCACGTTCAGATGTGTTCGATCTAACCATCCTTCATTCACAGGGAATGAGAAGAATCATGATGGACAAGGACCTTTTTTTTTGGTTTTAGTTCTGATAACCAAAATTAGATCCAACTAGCAAAATGTTCCTTCTGATATGTTGTATGAAATCTGGACTGCCCTTTGCATGGCTGTAAGACGGAGGTTATTATGATTTGCTTGACAACACAGAAAGCAGACATAGTGTCTGTCTTGAAGATATTCTTATAAATATCTCCAAGATGCTGAAAAATAAAGCAGTTCTCCTCCTCCAAAGAAAATATTTATTGAAAGTGACCACCTATGAAACCCTCAGGAGAAAACAATGAAATAATAATAAACCTATATGAAAGGTAATCCCATTAATATTTGGTATTAAATCTATATGGAGGATAACCCTATTACTGTTAATTGTTTGTATTTATAGGACTCAGAAAAAATCAAAATGTGAGAATTCATATGAAACAATAAGGTTGAAGAAACTATCCCAGTTCTAAGAAGAGCCTTCAGTAAGGCCCTAAGTGAAAAGTGAAGTGTGGGAGAAAGGGATGGAAAAAGGAGAACTGGTTGATGGAGTTTAGGTGACAAGGAAGCACACATGTGAACAAGAATAGAGTTACATATTGAGTTAACCTTGAACGGACCCTTAGCATTAAGGAATAAGTTATTAAAGAAAACAAGACCATGTTGCAAGTTAATCAAGAAGTGAGTGTTAAATGTGAATATAACTCAAGCCATAGATGCCCCAGTGAAGTGGAGCTGAAGAATGTAGCAGTGGGATAGGTTAGGTGAGTGGTGACTAACAGTCACAGTCAATGTAATAGACAACATGCTAGCACCTATTCTGACTTTGCTGTTAGGATGCTCCTGAATAGCTGTCCCCATTAAAGGATCTACCGCCAGCTTAGTCTTTGGAAGTCCATGCTGTATCCCTGCTTACCGCTGGCTCACCTGTAGTGTGTCCATGTGAAACTCCAGAGTGTTGGCTGTACAGTGCTACCAGCAGTCACACTATCAACTCTTAGCCGCCATGCTGGTATTTGACTCCAACACTGTCCTGTTTCAGAGGACTTGTCTGCCTCGACTTGTCAGTATTTGCACTGACATTCTGCCTGGAAATGTACTAATGAGCTATTATAGACACCCTAAATTAGACACTGATGAAGAACACATGCTGAGTTTGCTGAAAAATTATCTTTTTGGGGGTTTTTGAAAGACAAAATTAGTTTTTCTGCTGTTAAACTACCAGTGTTATGGACTGCACAAAGTTACACTAATTTCCTTTCTTCACTAAGGCTTTTTTCTATCATCACGGCATGATGTGCAGTACACGTTTCGAATGGAAATATTCCACAAATCAAGTAGAATAAAACTGAACAAATGCAATTATGACAAAGTTAACTTTCCTCTGACTTCCTCTTACTTATCACGAATATAGTTGTATCTTCAAGGGTCCAGTCAGCTGTGTCCAGCTGTTTCTTCAGGACACATCAATAGCAAATTCATTACATCAATGAAAAAATGTATCTGTTTTCTTCCATGTTTTAAAGAGTTTGGTACATAAAAATAGGTTAGAAAAAGGAATAAGTGTTAAAGAACTTTTTTCCATCTGTTACAAAACATAAACATAAAAGACTGCTATGTTACTTAAGTAAATATGCTTAATATATTTACTTAAAGTAAGCATAAAACCATTTTTTAAAAAATTAGTGTGTTCTTAGACTCCTGCAAAAACCAGTTTCCTTCTTCTGATTCCTCCTCTGCATTCACGCAGACCTAACAGGCATCTCCTTGAAAGTATTTTTGGCTAGATAAAAGAGTTTTACAGCTCTGGGGAAAATAACCTCACTATTGCTCTTAACTATCCCCTTGATACTTTCATAAAAATGTTAGACCAAACAGAATCTCTCCAGGAAATTCCTAAACTCTAACCTTTCAGGGTCAGAGAATGCAGCAGACAGTTTGTTGTCTTGAACAGTGACCTCAGTGCAATTCTACTCCAAACAAACTTTTAGATGCTATCTATGTATTATCTCAGGGGAATTCAGTGCTAGCCCTTAGAGATCAACAGTAGCACTTTTTGTACCACTTTCTTCACTTTCTATAGAGAATGAGGAAATGACTCTCAAATCCATTAAGTTCCAAGTATGTTGTAATCATTGGTTCTCTCAGAATAGTCCTAGTTAGGCAAAAATTCTGTATTGAAAATTACTTTTGAGAAGATGAAATGTGCACTATTTCAGTCATTATGATATGAATAATTCTGAAGCCAGAGCCATTTTTGTGCATATTTAGGATATGATACGACTGAAATAGATTTTCTGGGTCACCAAGACCACTTCTGTTGTAATACAACATGTTGTATAATTTCTTTCACAAATGTAGGAAATTACTTCTTGAAAGTGGTTTTTAAAGAATCATTTTCTTAATTCATGTAAGCTATTATCAGATAGAACTCATCTCAGGATTCTTAGAAGAAACACAATTACAAAGCCTTGCAGCAATAACAGCTCTTTTATGGAAACAAACTTGGACAGAAAAATGCATGCTTTGATATTTTTTGAGACTTCAAATTCTTCCCATCAAAACTTGCATATTACTTACTCTTCTATTAACATAAAAAATTCATAAAAGGAGGTTTTGCCCATCTATTTAATCATTCTAAATTAAGGAAAAAAAACTTGAAAAAGATTATGTAGGGAGGAAATTATTCAGTGGGTTTTTCAAATACACTAAAGCCACAAACTAATAAATATTGTTTGGATGAATTAATATACTACAACAATAATAAAGTTCCACTACTCTTTTTGGTATAATTGAGTTTTCAGTCAACAAAAAAGGTTGTTTTAGAGAGACTCTTGTGAATTCTTGGGGCTTCTCAGGACAGGACACATTCCAAACTTTGATCAATCTCTTCTGGAAAAATTGCTCAGTGGCATTTCTTGCTATTTTACCCACTACTTTCTCCCAGAAGGCCAAAACTCGAAGATCTGTGTATTGCTCCAGCTGTAAAAGCACATCTGTCAGTTTAAATTAGATAGACAGCTTCCTATAGTCAAGGGGCAGACTAATGCCATTAACCTTCAAGCTTTACAAGAACTTTTTGGTGTTCAGTTTTCAAATGCAATGCAAAGCAACCACATGTGAAAATGATAAATGCTACGAAGAGTCAACAAACTCCATGGTATTATTTTGTGTCATATTATTTAGGTTTTAGGTTTTCATAATACTTCAAGTGCTGATATAAAATTATAAAAGTATTAATTTGCCAAGTAGATTTTTAAGGAGAAATACGTTCTTTGTGGTTTACTGTAATCTTATAAACCATAGACTAGATGGAAATAGTATTCAATTGGATAAAAGAGAGCTCTCTTGAATCTTTAAACCTTGCAGTGTTTGTTCACAATAGCAGAAAACATATCTATGTCTTTCTGGCATTCTTACTTTGATAGACATATAGAAAGAAGTGGGAACAAAAATGCCCTTTTCCCCCCTCCAAATTATAAATTCTGTTACTGAAACATCCCAAAAAAGATAAGAAGATATTGGATGATCTGGGTAGCAAGGAAACTTTTAATACGGTAACAGCTGCACACTACTAGATAAGATTATGATGCTTTCCTGTGTCTTCAATACTTAAATAAAGTTGCAGATCCTTTCTGTCTGTCATCTATAGACCTGTACATCCTCATTAACAGATCATGTGTTAAACAACAAGAAGCTTATCACTGTTATATATAGCATAGCTCTCATGATAAAGGTGGTTTGTTTTTTTAAAAAAGATACATGTGTGAGATAATGATGAGTGGAGATAAAAATCTACAAATTAACTGCTTGGGGAAAAAATACTTGTTTTGCAGCAAAGAAGGAAACACATAACCATAAGCATAGGTAAATTTAGTAAAATTGGAGTTTATATACAATGTTATCATGTAAAAAAAGTATAGAGAAGTAAAATGCAGAGGTTCAATAAACTCAGTGTTGCAGCCACCTCTTCTCTAAAACTGTAACAACCTTTGGAAACTTCAAAATAAATAAATTGATTATATACATTCTTTTTTTTTGCACTTCACTTTGCACTTAAGTTGGATGTAATAAACAATGAAAACAATGAGCTCAGTTTTAAAAGAATCTGATGCAATTCTGTGAAGTTCAAAGAACACAATCCCCATTCCCACTGACTCCTGTGGTGTCTAAGGATATTCAGTTATTTGACTAAGACATAATGAAAGAAGTGTGGCAGACAGCTTAATGCAGAATGTCAGAAAAATTGTCGTCAGGAAAGAACACCCAGATGTATCAGTGAATATAATGAATTTTCAGTTTTACAAACCAGATATAGTTCAGTTCTGTGGAGTGTCCTTCATTACTCAAACCTACCTTTTGAAATGGAGTCTCTGATGGAAGAATTCAGATTCAATAAAGAGTTGTCAAATTTCTTTTGGTAAAAGACTTAAGACACTTAAGTCTATTCCCATGCTGTTAATGAAGTATTATTGACAGCACTCTATCTGTCAGATTCATCCACTGTTGCTAACAGCAAAGCTATGCTCGACAGGAGATTTACTTATCAGCACAAAGTAAGTGAGCATTTATTGAAAAAGTATTAGTAGAGAAAGAAGAGAAAAAGCATAGAAACATGAATACTGCTCCATACTAAAGACAGCATGAATCAAAATACTGCGATTAAAAAATATATTGTGCAAGCTTTTAAGAAACATCTAATATAAAGTACCAAATATTTCCAAGTTAGAAATATTTTAAAAGTAAGAAGCTGATGTTCTTATCTTTTTACCTTAAGACTGCTGTCAGCACAATTTTCTTTCTTTCCACCCTTAAGCTTCTCACTGATGAGGTCATATGTTTTGTAGAATAAACTTAAGCAATCCATAACAATTTGATAAAGCATGGTCACCAGAGCCTAAAGAGACAGTTTGAATCTATCAAGAATCATGTATTCTCACTTATTTTCAAGATGCGATGTAAATGCAGTTTCTATCTGTGATTTCTACCCGTATTCTATAGGGGCACATGTGACTGCAAAACTGTGATAAACCCAGTCGCTTGTGCTGTGCACTGCTGTAGCCTCTGCACTCCCATTACAGGCAGTAGACTTTCTTGTCAATAGTGGTCAGTTTAATGGAATAGGGAAAGAAATCTCTTCCACAGACAACAGAACTAGGGATCAAGTCTTAGTATAAAGTATTATCTTGCTGCCTTTAGCTAAAGACCTTCACCACTAGGCTAGAAGGCCTGCTTGCCTTAGTGACATTTTCTAATCTAGTTAACAACTTTTTTTCTTTTTTTCCCCCATAACAGAATGGTTAAAACATGTGGGGTAGAAACTGTACTTACCTTTTCATGAGCTTTATGTTGGTCATTAGGAGGGAGATTGAAAGGCTAAAGGAACTATGTTTTCGTTTTCTCGGTCAAAATAGTGTATTGATTCTGGGTCTTTGTTATCTTAAGAAAGTGCTTTAACCAGTAAGGTGCTGTATAAAAGCAAAAGTGAGAGGACATCACTATCACCACTTGTGCACAGTTTTGAAAGAAAGGATACAGGCAGATATCTGAAGAGTAGAATTTGGACTGTGAAGTTGGAATGGGAGGAGGCATCTCTCTGCAACAATAAGAAAAACGTCTAAATATAGGATAAGAGTTTAAATTAAACCACATTTCTGTTTTCAGGATTATGTTGGGCCAGCAAGAAGTGCCTCTCTGCTCAAAACGTGGCTGAACATTTCCTGTGCACTGTGTAGAAACTGGGGGCAATGAAGTGAGTCAAGCACAAAGCTGCTCAGCACTGTAGCATCAAGTGTGTTTGTGTTTGCCTGGTTTTGTTAATCTAGCCTTAAATTCCATTCTAGCTATTACACAGGAAAACTAGTAGCACCAGAGAAAGAATGTGTATCTGCTGAGTCACAGTTCCCTGCCATAACCACAAGACCGACGTTCCTAATGCGGAGCTACAACAGACATGAGTCACTGTGATTGTGGTTCTGCAAAGTAACGTTTTACCTTCCCATTTAATAATTGTCACATTTTACTTATGTTAATTCGTACTTTTGAATAATATTTTATATTTGGCTTATGTCTATTCCTTAATTTTGTTTGTTTCAGAAAAACTGCTAGAAAAGTTCTATTTCTAGAAAAAGATATTTCTTATAAATCGTATATAGCATATCCAGCATTAAACAAAGTTATTTCTTACACTTCCTATGTTAACGTTTAAACTTCATCATTACAATATTTCAAAAATATTACCAATATTATGCATAAAGCATATACATGCAAGTAGCCTTTTGCAAGAATACTATTTTTAAAATGTTTATAAAATAGATTTTGAATACTCACAGCATGCATAAAGTTTGGCTAGATGAAATGACTTCTAAAGTCTGCATCTCACAAGTTAGACCAGAAGTTATCAGTGACCCAATATTAATACATTTTGTTCATTTACTGATGCTGGCAACTATGCTCTATAGTTTGTGATTTTTCCTCCCATTTTGAAGATGGCAGGTTTTCCAAACACAAAATTCTTGGAGAAATTTCCTAGGTGCTCATTTATTAATACCACATAAACATCACTAAGAGTCCCCACTAAACTAAGAAAACAGAGATGATTTTTTGATCAGTTAAATATTTGGACAGCTCAGCTGAACACCAAAAGTCTGCGTTTACCAAGTCAGTACACAGTGGTATCTGAAATAATGAAAGGGTAAAAGGCATTATCTTACTACCCACAGTGTGGTAACTGTTGGGAAATGGGTGTTTTTATAAGTAAAGATAGCTGACCACTAGGCACTTTTAGCACAGTAGAAACACAGCTGGGTTTAGTTCATACTGAAAATGTATTCTGAGTTAATTGAGTTCACTTGTAAGCAAATATCTTTAATTCTCTTGCTAACCAAAGCAGGAATTTTTAAGTGTCTCTTACATATTATCAGTAATCTTTAATGGAATGTCTTTACAGCTATGTAATCTACAAAGCCTGTCCTTTTGCCCTTTTATTTATACCTGATTGCTTTAGAATCATTGCCGACTAACGATACTAAAAACTGTGGTAGGTCAAACTGATACAAAAGTATACTGGTACCTCTTTAAAAACACTTTAGAGATTACCCTCAAATGCCTCATAATTTCTTCTAGTAAAGAAGAAATTGAATCTCAGAAGAAAATGAAACATGGAAAATAAGTTTAGAGAAATTTAAAAATCTATCCAAGAGCTTGCTACACAAACGATGTTTCAGACTACAAATAAATGTCTGTTTTTCAAGAAGGAAATCCAAAAGAATACTTAAAGATAATTAGTTTCTATATAGTTAGAAGTCATCTCCAGTAAAAATCTATTTTTTTGTTTCAGAAATACTTTTCAATCCCAGTGTGAACAGGGCTCTGATGTACAATGCCATCTGTAGAAATAAAGTGTACTTTCTGTACTTCAAATAGTTTTACTATCTGGAGGAAAAGAACAGACATTTCAGAAGTGACCTAATACACACAATAGAAACAAAAGTGCTTCCATACTATAGAAGTGAGTTTCCTGAAGTTGTTCTCTATGTTCAATATCCTTTCCTTTCTTTCCTTTTGTTTACTCTTCTCCAATGTTCATATCATTTGACTATGAAAGAGGTTATTTTTATGCTTAAGTTTTATTTAGATAGCGTCATGCTTCTGCATTATACTAAAAATGTAAACAAAGCAGACTCCTGCTAATTGAATACTAACATGTCCCAGAATACCACAAAGGCCAGCACTGCACAAAAATGACTAAGAAGTTTAAACCCCATACATTCCAAGTGCTCTCAGATCCTCTTTTTTTCTCTAGCAGGGGTACAAGCAAGCAATACAGTTTACAGTTCATTATGTTATCTGCTATACTCAGTGCATGCAGTAGTTATGTGAACTGTGGTAAGAGAAAAGTAAGCAACCAGTAGCATGCTCCAAGCTGAATTCAAGCTTTGCCAAAAATAATGTACATAATTTCAGCATATTTTGGCTGTACACCAAACATGAAACAATTTGTACTGGACTGTTATTTGTTGGATTGCGTTATCCATTTACAGATTTATTTTCTTTTAATGTAAGTTTGTGTATTTTCTTTTCATGTAATAAGATAATGTGTCTTATAGTATAAAAGCACTAGAATATAAAATGTCATCCCTTAGTGTTATGTTCTGAACTTAACAGGCTCTTACAGGAAAAATTCTACATTGAAGAAAGGGATTTCTTTGCTGTAGGAGCCAGAGTCTGGATTCTGTTGATTATAGCACTCAGTGGAAGCCTTTGCAGGCAAGATGATTCACATGCATTTCTAAATTTCTAACACCAAAAAGCCATCGTTTCATTGACATATTGTGTATGTCATTAACACTATAGATACATATATAAAAGATTAATTATTAATTGAATAATGCATATGTGACATAAAGTGTACAGAATATAGTATATAGTTTACAGTGTACAGTATATAGGCCATATAGTAAGAATAAATATTATATAGGTTGGTCCATACCACTTGAAGGTAATAGTTCCTAAATGAAGCTTCTGTAAATAAACTTGATTCAAGGTCTCAGATAAAAAAGATGTGAATGGTGCTTTGAGGGTCAACAGATGAGAGGAAAGGGGAGACTTCATGTTCAGAAGAAATCCTTGATATTGGTATGGGTTTCAACCAGTTAATACCAGGCTAAATTCCAACCATAACTGACATTTTCTAAGATCCATATCTTTTATATTAGTCAAAATCCAGAAATATTTAACACATGCTGTAGCCCACATATGGCGTGCAAGAAAAGAGAGGAAAAATTATCTTAACAATTAGGCAACAGGGAAGGCATGAAAGCAAAGATTCTCCAACTTAAAAAAAAGTTTAAAAATCAGAAATCAGGTAGAAAAAGTAGTTTTTCTCTTTTCCTGGATATACAATGAGTTCTATCAAACAGAATGAGAACCATAGCCATCTGAAATTTCTTCATCCTTCATTGCCTGTTTCTGAGTGACTAGGCTGCTCTACTGCCATGTGAATTCTCTCACAGGTTGAAGAAATAGTAAACACATCTTGCAGCCACAGGTCAGCCTGGTGAGCTAAGTTAATCACAATAATGCTTGCTGTTGCATATGTTCAAAATAACATTTTGAGTCTTCAGAGATGGTGCAGCACCAAATATAAGTAGCAAGATTTAAATGTGACTGGACAAATAAGTATAGTATCTAACAATTTATTTTTAAAAGCAACTAGGAGACACTTCTGCCCCTCCATTCCAGCCTTCATTTGTTTCTTACTTTGCTGTCCAAAATACCTCCAAGTGATTTTCCCCTGATCACCAGTCAGGAGTGGTCACATATGCCTCTTTTTCCTTTTCTTTTATCAGCTCATGTCCTCATTTTTTCTCTTCTCTCAGTTTCTGACATAGCTCCTGCTAGCTGACTCCTGGAATTAATGATCTAGCAGGTACCTTTGGTTTGGCCTTGGTTCCTGAGTGCTGCTCTAGAGTTGTGAAGAGAAACCTGCAATACCACTATCCCTGCCTTTGCTGCAGTGTTTTGATTTCGGTACAGTTCCATGCATTTGATCAATCCATCCCTCCCCCAGTGCATTCTCTGCTGTTGCTGTGAAAGGAATAACATCTTCCAATAAATAACGTTATTTCTTTCTTCTGGCACTTGAGGCAAACTACCCAGGCTGTGCAGTCTGATGAAAACTTGCGTGGGTTGGTGATTTACATGTTCATTTATGGTTCAAGAGGCAAAGTTCTACTCCTAATTAATTGTGTCTCTTGCTTTTGTGTTGCCCTGAGAAAGTCATCATTGCCATGGACTTGTGTTCTGCAAGCTGTAGAACTGGCGCCTGCCAGTGAGTTCATTTGAGCTGTGTGGATGGACAGTTATGGAGAAGAGTTTGACATCAATAATGAAGTTAAGCAAAGCCTAACAAATGGATTTTGCCATAATCACAAGACGCTACTGTCAGAGTGCAGACTAATAACTGGCAGTGTGCAGCTGTGGAAGAAAGTGCTCAGTTCATGCTAGGAATATTCTCGCAGCCATGAGATATTTTTTGTTGGAAGCATTATTTCAGTTTCTACTGGAAACTTTACCTGCCGAGATACTGAGGAAAGCGGGAATACGAAATCCCGCTGACTCACTATGACCTCTGCTGGCCAGACTCCTGCATTATAAGGAAGCAAATGTGCAACTCCAATGTCACCTTCTACAGGCCTGTTAATCTGGTCATGTATTATCTTTGAGTAAGGGTCATTTAATACCACAGAAATTTGTAATAAATTTCATACCTTAGCTGAAAATTTCTGGTACTTGTTTTAGAATACAAGAAAATTGTTAGTAAAATAAAAAGCAAACTCTAATCTGAAAAAAAATAATTTCTACCTATAACAAAGAAAATTGCTTTGACATCTATGATTGGTAATGAAATGGTACAAATGAATGAAACCTTATGGATTTTCAATCCTCCTACTCTTTCCTGCACTTACGACTAATTGGCAAAAGATAAATAAGCAAAACAGTAAAAGAAATAACTGGAGTGAGGTCAGTAGCTTCCAACTCATTACGAGTTTTATTAACTGCTGAAAGATAAAATGTTATTTATGGGCTAGATTCATAGAAAGGGTACAAAAAGATCACAGGTTACCTAGTTGTGTATTTAAACTTCCTTTGGTTGAATTTTACTCCAAAATTTCAGTCTCAGGGTCTAACCTTGAGGGTGCCTAAATTCACTGAATGGTTAAGCTTCTGTGAATGAAGATAGTTATGCAGAGAGAAATTAGGTCTTTGGGACACTTAGAAACGGCCAAAGTTTAATTGAGCAAGCCATATCTTAGGAGCTGGGAAAAGATATCAGTAAACATGTATTTAATCTCCAGGAAAGATCTTTTTTGGCTAACAAGCAGTTGAAAAAGCAGTTTGTGAGCATGTTTTGACTTCAGTGTTAAGTCTCTGATGTGTAATCTCACTAAGTTTTTGAGCATTAGGCACAAATTCCCTTTTAAATGAGAAAAGCTCAGGCCTACCTAACTTCAGGGCTCTGGACTCTCTTCTAAGCTCGCACTTAAATTATTGACAGGATAAGAGAGATGTGTCTTCTAGGCTTTGCATATATGAATGTGCAGTGCCTTGCAGAGTTATTAATTTGCATGTCAGAAGCAACAGTATAGTGCTGGGAATAGCTTGGCACCTGCCTTAATTAGTATGGATTTTTTTGTAAACTATGGGACTGAAATGAATATCCTCTTTCAGGTATGAGTCTACCTCTGGGAAAAAAAGCTTTCAGGGTGAAAACAGCCTCAACCACTAACAGAGTGGTCTCTGGTGTTGCCATTCTGCCTTGTGTAGTCCCCTATCCAGTAAATGTGCTGTAACAGTCCTGTTAGGGTTCTCCATGAGCATGGGACATCATGACTCTGATATACACCCGAGGTAGCTTCATATAGGTAACAAAACACAAAACACCAGCAGCTCAAGCTTTAGGACATGCAAGAAAACAGCAAACTAAGGCTCTCAGAAGACCGTACACTGCCTGCTGGCATAAGATAAAACATATGCTGCTCTTTCTTTACTATTATTGATAGTCACAGTGAGTGTCTTCCCACCTTCATTCAACTACCTGCTTACAGTTTTCCACCTAATTCTGCATCATTAAGTAATATTGGATGTGTAACAGAGTCTATAACAGCTGGGTATTTTGACAGTAAAGCAAGAAACGCTTAAAATTTTCCAGATCCAGCCCTAGCTCCACAACTCTGTTGTTCATGCACTGAGTGTGTACCATCGAATATTCCAAGCCACATATAAATCCAAACAATCAGTGTTTAGTAGTGAGATCCATTTCCTCAATTTCAAGACCAAAAACCCAGTCATTTACTAGTGACAGGTTAGAGTCACATTTAACTAGTCTAAAAACTTCTTAGTTAAATTTCATTCTGTTTTATCCACTTGCCAAAAAATTAATAAAAATATTGAGAACTTAGGATTTTGATAAATTACAATGAATGTATTTTATCAATAAAAGAATTCAACAATTATTATACAGAAATGAAAATATGAGCCTACAGCTGACGGATGCTTGGGTAATTGGGTTCAAGTTTTGTAGTGGGGTTTTAAAAATGTGAGCGATAATCTTTCCATTTAAATTAATCTTGGAACATAGAGGCATTAATGTCATACTTATGTTATCCAACAGTGTGGTTCTTGGTAGTAATTAATAATACTTTTCAGTTGCTACTAAAATTAGCTTAGTCATGTTTCCAATTATTGCACCTCAGTTACATGCCCACATAATTATGTTGGTTGATGTAACATGAATTAGAGCTCCCATAAAAATAATTACTATTTTATAGTGTGATATCAAATATAATATATTTTTACTGTTTGAAAAAAAAAATGTTATCAACGAAATCATTTTACACAAGGGGAGGTAAGGGGCTGGTACTCAGAAAACTGATGGTGAAACATATGCAACATATGCACATGCACAGGAGAGCAGTTTGTGATGTATGTTATGATGTCATAATGTCAGGTAAGTGAACAAGAGTTGACTGCTTAGGAAATCTTGGCCTGTATCTCACCACTCTTTATGACAGAGATGTTTATATCAGGCATAATTAAGCGTTCATGTACGATGAATACCCTAAATCAACAGAACATTATAGCAATTGCCTGTGTTGAGCACACTGCAATATACATTATGCTTGTTGTTCAAAATAATTCNTAAAAGTTCATATAGCATTTGAGAATGAAAAATTCAAATATTCTCTGCTGGTCCGAGAATTGCAATGGTCTTATAACTTTAACAGTTGTTTCATATTCCTAAGAAGAAAGGCCAAACATCATTAATTGATTTTATTATTTAATAACATTATCAAATCACATTTGCAATCCAATCATTGCAATGATATTGCACACTCTCTTGTTACTTGGAGTCCATTGGTATAGTTTTGTCTGTAACACTTGAGTGCTTTTAAGTAAGTGCCCATCCTCTCCTGTTAGGGCCCAATCCATTAAAGGTAAATATGCCTCCATTAATAGCCTCCTTCTGTTACACACACTTCCTAAAAAATCAGGAGTGACTATGAAATCTTGGACTACATATTCATTTCACTCCTTAATACATGTTATGATAAGGCTGTTCTATAAATCATTGCCTTGATTGTCTCTATGATGCAAGGCCACCACGCTTTTATGAATAACATGTAAGTGAGCATTAGGGAAAGGTGCTTTAAAAGTATATTATCAGTGCTCCTTTAGTTTCAATTTTTGGAACTGTCTGTAATACAGATTCTATCTGAACTACTGACCTTCTCCCATAACAATGAGTGCAATGTTTCATGTCAGTGTTACAAGTTTGAATTCCTTCTAATAACAACAGCTCTGACTTTTCTTTTCAAATATATTTCAGAATTTGAAGTTCATGTTCCTACTTGAAAATAAAAGTAATGTGAACAAATATCTTCCTATCCTATGGGGACTTGGATTTATGATAAAAGAAAAACAGGCACTAGAAGCAATACGTGCTCCACGCATAAAAAGGGAGCAGTCAGCTAAACCAGTGTAGTGATGGAAAACAGAGTGGCCTTTGATCGATCTGTAAGTAGATATTCCTTCATCATGAGAAAAGGAAACATTCTAAAGTTGAAAAAGATCTGTAAGCTCTAGCACTAAAATTTGTTTCAGCTCAATACACATCAGGAATGCAGTACACTAATAAACTGTAAAAAGAGATGGAGGAATGAAGGGAAAAACAGTCTAAGTTTACTTCCAAAGATTATGGCCAAATTTTGTTTAAACTCTGACATACTTCTCATCCTGACAGTGCCCAAAAATTTCATAATATTTTACCAAGATTCCCCAAAGCCATATACAGATTATCATTAACTTAAATACCATGGGATTTTAATATTTTAGATTAAAAAGTTCTGTATCTTCAGTCTTATGATTTATTTCCACAGAAGAATATCTACATTCTCAGAATTACTTAGGTACCTAAATCCAATCTAGACACATAATTTGCTTTTTGGCAATGTGCCTAAATATCTTACCTTCTTATTGGGAACATAGGTTTCAAAATTTTTCTGTACGTGTTCTCCTGAATCCGATCTATTTCTATTTTATATTTAGAGACTGCTTCTTGATAAACTTTGCATAGCTAATACAGATGTTTAATATCTTCAGTAATTTGATGACATAATTTCTTGGACCTCTAGATCTCATTTTAGTATGTGCTTTTTAGATAATGACTGTATATTGTACTAACCATAATTTTTAAATTTAACTTTGTGGGAAGAGAACAATTTATCTGAGTGAGAAACAGTATCTGAAGTAACAAATTTAAAATACAGACTGAAGTTGCATGATTTATGAAACTTTCAGTGTTCCTATCTGTATTATTACGCCCTAGATTTTTCTTGTTGTTTACAAGAGACTAGCCAAAATTTCAGCAATGTAGAAAAAAACCCAGCTAGGTCAAACTCTACACTCAATTATACCAAAGTCATCCAAATTTCACTTAATCAAATCACAAATTAAAAAAAGGGAAAGCAGAATCTAAATTATTACTTCTAGATAAGGAACTTCCTGAAAATTATTCTCTTAAATTTTAGTGCTGAAAATATGAGGTCTTCTTATTCTGAGAAAGAATAACTCTTTCTTAGAAACATTATCTGGCCTGGTTTAACATCACTACATCATTCCAGCTAAAAAACAGTCTGTAGTGGGGGGAACTCCAAAATGTTTTGTTACTGCTGCAAACCCAACCATTGTGTTAAGTGAGTAAGAATGCACAGTATTTCAGTGATTCCTTTTCAGTATACCTGTCATTTTCTACTCTCCAACAAGGAGAATTTTCTCAGAGGAAATCAAGCAGTTTCTGCTATATTAGGTCATGTACGTGGTGATGAACAGAGCAAATAGAATGTTTCATAGGGTAAAATTGCNTATCCCACATAATTATCCACTGGTCTGTTTAGAAACTTCAGTCTGTTCAGAGAGTTGATTTATAATCTCTCTCTTATATTAATTACAAAGGTTTGTCCACTTCATACTTGACATGAAATCTATATGCATATAAAATAAAACATGTCGGGCCCAGTAAGCAAATTTGCTGAATATATTTAATACACATAGAAAAGTGACTTAACTAAATGCTGTTATTATTGAAGACTGACAAGTTCTTTAATCATCTACTCTTGAAAACATCAACCTGAACAGGCAGAATATTTTTGCAGATATTGAAGTTTATCAGACACTCTAATTACTTCCTGTATCTACTAATTTTTTCTCTCAAAACATTTTAATGTGAGTGTATTGCCTTTTGGCTTTTTTTCAGAAGTAATCCAGAAGTTTATTTATAAAATTTGACAGTTCGTCTCCTTATGACCCATGAAAGGACTGGATTTGGTAAAAGAGTCTGAAGAATTAGCTTTCTCTACATAAACAACAAGATGCCTGCCACCACTAAGAAAATCCTCCTGGGAAGACTGATTTTCTTTAAGCAAAAATTAGAATAATTCTGTTATGACCAGTATGACATAATGACCCAGTCCATGGTATCTGTTAAAACAGGAGCAAGTACACACTCCTTTTTAGCTATCTAGAATATGTGATCTGATGCTAAAGAGAACTTTTAAAAGTTGAATAAAATCTTAATTTACACAGAGTGACAAATTATATGTAAACTAAGTATTTTCCTAATTTTTGATAAAGTATTTCCCTGAAAGACAAGCATAGCAATATTTTTTTACCAAAAAACACTCCAGATCTTTTCTGGAGATGTGTGCTCAAAATTATTGCTTAAATTTAACCATTAACTGTACTGATAAATCTTGAACATTTTGCTAGAACTAATTTGTTATTTATGTAAACAGTATGTGACAACAAAATACGTGAAGAGTATGAGAAAAAGCTAAATGGGAGTTCCATAGATTTTACACCACACATAACTTTCCTTTCACTAAAGCCAAAGTTACTAATGTAAGACAGTATTCTAATTTCCTGAATTATGAATCTTCTATGACACATCTATCAGAAAACTTAGATATGAGGAACAACTTCCTATGTGTTAGGCATTCCAAGATGACAGTGGTGCATTTAATCAGACAGACAAGTATTCTTTCATATGAAAAACTATATAAGCTTAATTCTATACCTAAATAATCTCTGAAAATAATACATCACATAATACTTATTTTTAGATTAAAAACTGTAGTGATTTTAAAGTTTCTAGGAACCTTCAGATTAAATTTTATGTCTTGTGACACTTTTAACATAGTACAGTTAATTTTTAATGGTGTAAA
>VXAZ01008674.1:742472-771116 GCA_013399875.1 Gymnorhina tibicen | reverse complement strand
TTTGTCAATTGGCTTTATGACAAATTTTTTGTCATTAAAAGAGATGTTTCTTATTTCGCTCCAAGGAAAACCAATCTTGGGTGTCAGCCTTCAAAGAGAAAAAGTTCTCATTAGAAGCAGCAAGGATGTGCACTTCATATATATATATATATCTATCTGTGAATTCAATAAGGCTTATTTCTATACCATTTTCACTATTACACTTGGCTACATTTAGAATATTACATTTACAACATCATGTTTTAATGTAAACGTTAACAACAGTTCAAGCATATTTTGGTCAATTTTTCTTTTTACAAATATTCGATCAAATGAATTACATTTTAATAAATTACATGGCATTGTAACAAAAGGAATTTTGATTTGTGACTTAATTCTACTACTATTACCTAGATGCTACACATCATGATCATGTACTCATTCTTAATATGGTGGTAACTGTATTTTCGCTTGAAAGAGTAACTATTTAAATCTGAGAAACTGGCAACTCAAATGCTGAAATTAAAGTAACTTTCAGCCACGTTGTACTTCTGTTTAGCTCAGATTTGTACTTCTGTTTAGCTCAGAATTTTCAGAATTCAAGGTAAATTTGTTTCCCTTGCATCTTAAGCAAAATAAATTAAAAATTGTTATAATGTTATGAATCAACTGTGTAACAGTAAATATTTTTCTGTCAGCACAGAAAGTTTTTTCAATTCGTATTATCTTAATTATAAATATCAGAAAATATTTAATATTTCATTGCTAACTATCAGGAGATAGGAAATACCAAAAATTGCCTCATAGCTCAATCTGATCTGAACATTTTGAATTATTTCCTTCTTTCAGGAGTTATATTGCCATCTAATGGCAATTACGGCTTACAGAATTTTGTTACAGAGTATATACATCTAAAGTTGACTGCTCCCATCTGGAGTTTGACACATGTTTAACTTCAAATCACTGTGAACGGTCTGTTGACATCAGATAACTACTAACAAGTGCTTGCAAAGAAAGAAAAGAGTTAAGTCTGTTGTTCTATTTCCAAATTCTTCATATTTCTGACATTTCAGCTTTTCCAAGTAGAACAGATTATTTGATGTCTTTATCAGGACATAAGACTGATCTATTTTCTTTGGTGTTTCTAGAAGGTTTCATTTTTAAATATCCAAGTTTTTTATGCTCCAACATCTATAATCTTTGTCACAGCTCTTACAAATGTTTCTCATTAAATATGTTGCTCAGCTTTAAAATGTCCTTTTCATCCTGACTGAAAGGAATGTCTTGAGAGAAAGGTACAGGAAGAAACCATATAAAGATGGCCTAGCTGTAGTAATCCATATGAAGCAATGGAAATTTAAACTTCCATAGAACTGCTCTTCCTTTCCCTTCTTTTGCATCCCTAATCTTTAAAATTCAAACATTCTGGCAGTTAACATCTCTCTCTTTTTCTCTCTCTTACATAGACTAGAAAGAGAACCTGTTTTCCTAGATCTTACTGAACACACTGTAAGGTGGGGGTTGTACAACTTCAGATAGTATCTCCTAGGACAGAACTGCAAAATGAGTATTATCCACTTACTTATCATCGTGCTCATAAATATTCAGACCCAAAGCATCAACTCCTAGCCACAATTCAGTTCCCTTTTTATTCTTTATTTCAAAATAGTTGACTCCATACATTTCCAAGTCTTGTGCTATCTTAAGGTATTCCATCATAGAATCTTCCCTGATGAAGAAGAAAAATTGGCATAGTTCAGACAACAAATCATAAGTACATTGTAAGAATAAGGGAACTGCAGAATGAACAGTTGGGGTAATCCAAGTAGAGTCCAATCATTGCATTTCATCTTTCTGCCCCATGAGCTAAGGAAATACTAAATGTATTTTACAGGCAGGCAACTGTGGACAAAGGCAGTTGACAGCCTTACCAGAAATCACGTAGATAAACCAATAACCTAACCGGAAACTCAACTCTCATGGTAGTCTTTCATAATTACCTACCCTGCTCAGAATAAAAGACAGCTACTTTCTAAACAAATACTTCCCAAAATACACCCTAATAATAATGAAAAGTGCCATGAACATTTTTTACATGATTACCTTAACATTCCCCTGTGCTCTTCATGCCAGTTCTGTATTCTTTCTTCCCACTGTTCTTTTGTCAGTTTGTGCTGTTCTAACACACTGTGAATAGAAATTGTTGCTATTAAATGACTCTGACAACAAATTTAACCCCTTTTGTTGCACAGCACAACATATGCTTTAATTGAATAAACTTAAAGATGACTTCCTGTACACTGCTCATACATTCAGCACAGAAACAGAAACTTTGTACTTCAACTTGCAAAATAGTGTGAAAGTCACTTCTTTTCTCCTGGTATTCTATATTCTTTGTAATATAAAAGTCACACCATCGCATATCTCAACTTTCAGCTAAGTCATAAAACATAATGTTTGCAACAGCTGAAAATGCACACCTATAGAACCTTCAGGCAACCATGCTTGCAAATTAATCTCTAGGTATGCAAAGGTACACTCAAGCTTTCATTCTGTTGTCATTTGAAAGAAAAAGTAAGACATTACAACAAGTTAGCAGGCAACCTTGTTGGGGGTTTTTTGTGTGTGGTATTTTGTTTATTTTTCCTTTTAAAATAAAATCAATCTGGAAGCAGCTTCAGAAAGCTATTTGATGTTTAACCTACAAGAAGCTGCAATGATGGAATATTTGGCCTACTAGAACTTTCAGTGTAGTACTGCAGTAAGAAATCAAATGCATATGATAACTTTATTAGGCTTTTATTCCATGCACCCAGTATTTCAGGCATTCCTGAAGAAACTGTTTTAAAGGACAATTAAAAAAATCATGAGCATTTGTCTGTTGAAAAGGAACATCTTAAGTATATGAAATCACGTTGTACCCAAGCATTTCAGTGTTCACAGACTATCATCATAACTGAGCAAAAACCAAGATTTGTGAACATATTCAGTAATGACAGTTTTACTGGTTCTACATCTCCCTGACTTTCTAACAAAGGGTATTTTTCTAGGAAGCCTATACAAAAAGTATAAACTTCACTGTCACAAGCTGGAAGCAAAGAGACAAACTCAAGCTTTTCACCAGGATTTTTAAAAATGGGAAAAGTTTCCAGAAGTATTTCTTTCAATACTTCCTCAAAATCTCTGAAAAGCCTGTTTGCTAGAAAATTCTCAAGCTTAGTTATGCTAAAAAGTGAGCTTGCACTTTTAGTTTTCAAACCAAAGAGACAAAGCGTATGACTTAAGAAACCTCAAAATACAACATGGCTCTTATTTCTTTGACAATGTACTAATGTTACATATTTAGTTAGCACGTTTGTCCACAATACAGCACTATGTATTCATCTACACAAACAAAATTGTCTAACTTCGTACATTTGTGTTGCAACGCTTCTCTTCATGCCAAACACATCAGGAACATCGCTTCAGTTGTGTAAAGAAACAGAACGATAATCTTGGTGCTTACTTTCCCTACCCAAATAGATGAGTGACTGATACAAAAGAGCTTATTCTCAACAGCAATGGGAACAGTTTAGTTTCTAAATTTTCTGTTCAGGCCAGCACTTTCCTGCAATTTTTACTTTTCCCGCAAAACTTTTACTTTCAGGAAATTGTTGTCATTTAAGTGTACCAAAACATGGAAACCAAAGAAAAGGAAAAAGTATCAAATGAATTGTAGTTACTTCTATATTGGAGTATTCTGATTTTAATTTATCAGAAGCAGGCCGCCAGGAACATCACAGGATTTTGGAGTACTTTGGAAATGTGTTCAACTAAATCTGTGCAGGTGCTTGTGGACAGGACAGGAAATATGTCTCAAGGAACCTGTGGCTTCTTTGTTATTTTAAGTCTAAATTAGGATCTCTAAATTTTACTAGAAAAAAGAGGAACTCTAAGAAAGCCACCATTAAATGCATGTTATTGCTTAATATTTTATTTCTAAAAAATGTGCTATAGTTAAGTTTCTATGCAGCAGTTGGTGCAAAACCCATCTCACTCACCGCTGGGGGAGAAGCCTGTCATTGGCTAGGTAGCCCAGCTTATGGATCTCCTTACTGTAATCTCCATACTTGGACTGGACAGCGTAAGAAGCCAGAAGAACTGCAGTTTCTGGTGGGCAATATATTTCGTCATTTAAGATTGACTCCTTGACTTGCAGGAAGAAAAGTCTCTGAGTTATTTCCTGAATTAATTCTTCAGATACATCCTCTGGAAAAAACTTGGCCCTGAACTTAAACTGCAAAGGATTTTCTTTCCGTACATCTTGCTGTGTTACCTGAGGGAAAGGAATAAAGAGTAAGATAAAAGGAGCACTAAATGGTAAATTAAATGTGATTAAGTACTTAACTCCTTAGCTCCTCTACACTGAAACCCAGAGCTTCCTGACAAGCCCACTGGGGAACTCACTGAAAGGTTCACATGGCACAAACAAGTACATCAATTTGAATAAACCAGACAATTTTGAAATACTACTTAAAGGCTGACTAAGAGGTATTTTTGTAGGCTTGTGTGAATTTGTATTTATCACAATAAAGATCTAGAAACTAAGAAACTGTAATAGACATGAAAAAGATCAAAACTATATCCAAGGATGATTTGCAGGAAGTAATAAATTAGGGTCTAACAATGGTTCTTTAGCAAGAACTACAGCACATTTCTTCAGTGTAAGTGTAAAGTTGGATTATTTTAGAAGTCTTTCAACTATTGAACTAAATACATGTGTTTTGCTCCTGTGCAAAAACCTTAATTCCTTTAATCAAATTCTTTTTCTAGAATGGATAAGCTTTAAAACTGATTTCTGCAAAGAGATCAGATGTGGTCTTAAGACTTACTCTACTTCAGATTTCAACAAAAACTCATCTTTATGTAGAATTCCATTTCATTTGTGCTCAGCTTGCTACACCAATTATGACTGAAGCAAAAACATTCAAATTTAACTAATTTTAACATTAAAAAGTAATTGTTAAAATGTATATTCATAGTGAAATAATTCTCATACATCCCAATTCAAGCACTTTATTACACATTTAATTTTATGTGCACTACTAGTCCCAATAAAACCTCTTTGCTATGCATGAAATGATGTATCTGTTTGCTCGACTTGTAGGAAGTCTCAAAAACCGTGAATATAATAAATACAACATTTTAAACACCTAAGACAGCATAAGTACATATATATTCAACATTTGAGATGCCAGTTTTTAAGGTTTTGCTCAATTTTCACTATTGTTGTGCATTATTTACAGATGCAGCATTTCACATATATCTCACCAGTGAAAAATTAGTTGTGCTCACCATAAAATCTTACTTGCACATCTATTATTTATCATATTTTATCTGTATTTACTTACAATATGTAAATAGTAAATTAGAAGTGAGAGCCAGTTAATTTGATGCATTTCAGAGTCAAATGTTTCAAGTTTTTCTACAGAAAAGATAAATAACTGCCTTAGTCAAAGTTTAAAAAATGAGCACACCCTCAACTGCTTCTGAACTGAACCGGCAACTTAAATTGCTAAAGGTTTTCATAGAGCAATGTCTTCTGTATTTTTCACAACCGATGCAATAAATCCCATAGTCTCCAACCACTTGGACAAGCCATTACAGCTAACAATTATCTGTAGTACTGCAACGTTTACTGTGTATGAAATATATGAAATTCTAGGAGATAGATTTGGTGGTTAGCAGGCCTAACTCACTGGATTTACCACAGAGGAGAAGCAAAGATTACATAAGTGCAGACAGTGGGACTTGCTCCTAAAACCCTCCCAATTTACCTTCTAATACTGAAGATAAAAAAGGTACACTTGATTAGGTTGAACTAAAAAACAAGTATCTCCATTTTAAACAGTGACATGAACAATCTGACAACCAATATTAAAATAAGAAGTGACCATTCAAATTCATAAATACAATTTAAAGTAAAATGATCTGGTTTCCAGTAGCTGGGAGACAGAAGGTACTCAAGGCCATTTAGAAAAAAAAAGGTCAATTATCCTACAATCTACCTGTGAGATACCTAAAGTTTAGAAGCCTATTATTTTGCCTTGTTTAAAGATCTATAGCTGTATGCATACAAATTCCTGAAGCTCAAATACTTCCTGTACACAAACCGAAACTGTAAAACATTTATTCTGTTATGTTTTGCTGCATGAAAACAGGACAATCATATGAATTAAAGTTTTCCTAATGCATGCAATGCATGCGTTCCACAGTACTGGAAACTCACTCCTCAAATTAAATATTGATGCAGCTTTGCATATTCTTTTATAACTAATCTAACTTAAGACTGTATGTTGTCATTTAAAGCAAATGAAAAGCTATTTTTCAACTAAATTTGAAGCCAGCTACACCTCACTTAAAATATTAAATCAGCAAACGTTATAAACTATACTCAAACTGTACACTTGGCTAAATATGAGGGAATTGTTACCTTTTTATTTAGCTTCAGCCAAGTTGAGTAGCCTTTGCTGTCCACATACTGCAGCCCAAAAAACCAGACTTCACGAAGACCCACAGTTTTCACCACCTAAAGATAAATGAGCCATAATCATCAGTAATCACTACAATACATTTTTTTAACTGGTATTGTGTAGCTTAATAAAGCTACGTAAACAATTTCAAACTGAAATGTAATCAAGTCTTACAAGATCAAAAAAAGATAAAATAGTACAAAAAGTCAGGTCCAGGGAACCCCAGAGTTCTAAATAAACTCAAACGCTCCAAGCTACCAACTGGAGCGTGCAGCTTACTGTGTACATCAGCACCTGAGGAACAGAAGGGATTAAGAAGACCCTGAGGTTATAAAGCACATCTGGGAAGTGATCTGCAGACCTATGGAGAAGTGAGTACACTTCAACAGAAGACAACTGGTAAAATGATAATAAAGAGTAATATTTGTGGGCAAGTATGATGTAATGAGGATGAACTGCTTCCTCCAAATACTTCTGCCATCTTCTAAGAGTTAATGATAAAAGGGGTAAGGATGACCTACCTAATTAAACATACATGACTTTCCTGTAAGATTTCTGATCAGGTCTATCACCAAAAGCTACTAAAGAAGCAAAATTGTACTTGAATAGAGGGAAGGTCGTTTTATGGACACACAACTTAAAAAGACAGACAAAAAACCCAAGCTGTTTTCATAATAGAATTGCAGTGTAACCACTAGGGAAGTCCCCCAGGACTTCAAAAAAGGATCAAACTGATGTGACAAAATCTGCTGTAAAAAACCTTCCATAAAGATCTGTGAATAACAGTGAAAAGATGAACCTCAATAAAGATCATATTTAATAAAAGCAAAACACTGTACATAAAAGACAACAATTTAAATTATGTGAACAAAATTCTAGCTGTAAAGCAAAAAAGCAAGAAAGCCATTATATTACTATACACATGTATAGTATTTGCAAATCTCTAATTCTACATAAGGACCAGTCACATCAACTTATAAAAAAGGATGCTGCAGCACTAGAAATGTTTCAGAAATGCTGAAAAGAATGATCAGTGACTTGGAACATTTTCTGCATAGCTAAGACAAGAACTAGGGCTACTGACAGAGAAATAAGGATATGATACAGGTCTATAAAACTTGCATGGCATGTAGAAGGAAAATAGGGAATGATTATTCATTATTTCTCATAATGTAAGAATTAAGAGAATCAACAGAAATCATGACATAGCAGGCTCAAAGCAAACAAAAAGAGCACTTTTACTACTGAGTATAATGAAACTGTGGAACTCTTTTACAAGTCTTTTGCACAGCAAAAGCACATGTGGATTTAATAAGCAATTAATTAGAAAGGTCCAGCAAAGATTATTAAATGACTGCAAACTCTGGCTCCAAAGATCATGTATGGTAGTACTTACATACGTCCTCAGGTTGGACCATGGTGACAAGCTGCTTTACTGAAGGCTGTTTTATGGAAGCATTCAGATGCATGTGAAGTAAATAGAATTTTACACATAGATCCTCCTCCATTTTAAAGAAGTACTATCGGGTTGCAAAATTAAGATTTTGAAAATTAGAAAATGTCATAAGATAACTATGCAAACTTACTTCTGCTGCCTTGCATATTTGCATAATCACTTAACAACCATTCAAGTGTGCACCGTCTTCCCTCCCCTATCCATTCACCTTCAAGGTCCAAAGCACAAAATGGACAATGTTTGTGGATCCAACCTGGCTGATGTTTTTAGTGAACATGGTTATTTCCTCTAGAACTCCCACATCATTTACTTTAGAACATAAGAAATGGTAAGAACAGGTATATGTTACTAGCAAGGTACCAAGTAACATTAAATTTGGTGTCCCAACTCAAAAATTTCAGACCCGCTGTTCTGGCACAGATCTCCTATATAATGCTGATCAAACTACTTATGGCTTTATCAGATGAGTGAGAATGCTCTTTACTTAGCAGCTGTCCAAGTTGAGCCTTTGTACCTTATCAGCTCTCTGAGCTGCAAAGAACTGCAGATGCTCAACAGCTCTGCCCCTAAGGCATAAGGAGACAAGTGCTTATGCTCACGTCAAAACATTTTGCTCTCAACCCACTAACTGTGGCCCCTGAGATGCACATGATTTAAATACAGACAACCTGGATACAGCAATGCAGAGCTGCACAAGTTTGCAAAATCAACACACAAACCAGCGGAATCCATAAATAAGGAACAACCATTGCCTACACTGCCTCTCAGCTCAAAGGAAAGAGAAAAAAAACCTTTCTGAAACTTTGTACCAAGATAATACATGCACTTATGCACTGCAGTAGCATGATATGAAAAGTAAGTAGAGAATGAAAAACTTGGGAGCTTGATTCTGGCTCAGAACTTCCATTAAGTAGCTTCAAGCAAGTGTTCATCACATCTGTAAAACAGATTTATCCACCATCACATTCTACAACTTGACTACTAATAGGCAACAAAAACTTCTTGGAGAAGAAAAGCAACCCAAACAATGTATGTTTGGGCAAATCACAACATACACATAAAGGCAACCTAACAAGGATTTCAAACACCTTCCAAAAGATTGTAAAGAAGGCTCCGGAGGCATCTGGAAGGGACAGTGGGGTACAACACAAAATAAAGGAGACAACCCTCACATTCTTTCTGAATGGCAACTACAGTGAACCAAAAGCTACTAATGCACCGTGCTAACACCACAGAACAAACCCCCAAGATTACCACCAGTGTGTGGAAACACATCCCTCACAGGGTCCTTTCTCTCCTAGGCAAGCTAGATGCTTAACTGGTTGACTACAGGAGGATAGATCCCCTCTTGCCTATTCTATCCACTGACAGGATAGACAGAGGGACCAATGACAGGTATGTTAGAACACCTTCTGAAATCCAAGTAATCAAAAAAAAGCTTGTGCAATAAATAAGTTTACTGAGTTTGACAATGGAAGAGAAAAGAGAAAACCACAGATTTCAAATGCTGAATTCTTGTCTGCTAGCAGACAAAGATGATGAGAACACACATACAGAATGGGAAACAAACCAACAACACCAGAAAATACCAATTAAAAGCTTAAAAGAACACTGGCTGATAAAGGTTGAAAGGTTGTTCACCAAAACTGTAGAGCAGCACTAGATAACAGCTGAATTAATGGAGAGGTTATTTTCTGCAAGCAATAACCAACCTGCTGGTCACGTTCACCACTTCTGCATGAACCTTGAAGGCCAATCCTTTCAATAACAGTGCTATTCAACTCTCTTTCTATAGAGAAACAGGGTAACTTTTTGTCTGAAAATTTCATGCTGGTTTCACAATACAGTTCAGCTCTTGATGTTACACTGTGGAACTCGCACATGAATTTAAGATCAGGCTAAAAATGTTTCTCACACACAACTATTCTGATTGATTTTTTTTCACCTAAATTTTTTTCAATTTAAAACCCCAGAGGTAAGAGCTGGTGAGATGTCAAACACCACACAGTGAACTGAGGAACAAAGAAGAGAGCACGACAACAAATTCAGAACTGTATCTTTGTTCCCTGTTTGCAAATGCCCCAATTTGGATGAACCTGATTACCTGGGCACAAGACATTACGCAGCAGAATGTCACCCCACCCAACAGTGCAGGGCAGAAGATAGCAAAGGCTGGCAAAAGACAAGTAACAGCTCGACCCTTCTATGCCGCAGAATACTGTACTTGTATGTGATGGTGATGTTGGTTAGACAAAGAGCAGCACAGCCCCTTCTTACGACAAGTCTTTTTAAGAGTCATGAAGTTTATTCCTATGTAGGGGCTGAAGATATACTGCTACTGATGATAGAGAAAACCGCAGGAAGTAAGTGTTAAGAGTCATTCATTTCAAACAAAAATTGCAAAGGCAATTTCATTTATCTAAAAGAAGAAGTTTAGTGTTAAAACAATAAACATTATCTTCTTTTCAATTTATATAATAAGACATTTAATTGACTCTAAAAGGTCAACTAAAAGTTTAAAGAACTCTTTCAATGTGTTACTTTCTCTTAGTACTTATCATTACATACTTCAAGCATCTATAGCAGAATGGACAGAAACAAGTACTAGACATAACTGTTGATCTACTTAAACTATTTTTGAAGAGTAATTTCAGATATTTCCACATTTCCTAAATAAGCACATACATCTTGGATCTTGATAATAAAACATATTTATTGGTATATTGTTGGAAAATGACACAATACATTGGCAAGATACTATTCTTAACATTTACTGTAATACAACACAGATCAAAAACTTGTTTCAAGATTCTGATGACTAACATCACATGAGTGCAAGAACAACCCTTTTTAAGAAATCGTTCACTTTGTCCATTTGACTGATGTACAACAGACACCAGCAAGTCAGAGTGTGCAGTTCTGATAGGTCTGCAATCCATAAGCACATTAAGGTCATCGTTTTCAACTATTCTCTGGTTTTTTTCCTTTCCTTTTTTTTAACATAAATTCCAAACTGGTTCATAGAATAACATTATTTAGTTCTAACATTTGGGAAGTGAAAAACCATCTTACAGCATCCATTGTTGGAAAAAACTGTGTTAGCTTTCATTAATGAACTTACTGTTTCATACATATTTCTAATATATGCAATTCTAAAAACTATATCACAGTAGCAACTATAATACTATTAGACACAAAAGAACACAATTTCAAAGCAGTTCTATACACAATTTATCTGAAGCCTCACTGGTAACATATTTACAGAGTTGTCTCTGAATTCAATACATTCCATGAGAAGTAATGAGGAAATTCACACTAACTCAGAGCATGGCTTAGATAACATAAGGAAAAACAAATTGTACATGAGAACACTACCACTTTTTCAGACTATGCCTTAGTAACCACAATACTCTTTATGTATTTTGTACTCATATATACATAGAGACATGTAAGTTACCTGATCAAAGAGCTGCTTGCCTGTTGTATTTGGCTGGATGGCAAATTCCAACTCTGCATCCATTGTAGTTACTCTGACATTGATCTACAGAACATAAGGAAATAGTTAAATCATACTGTAACAGTGTAATGCTTCTATATTCTGTGACCAGCCTGTAAGAAACAATAAGTAAGTTCAACAATTTTAATGGTCTTGTTTACACACAGAACATAGCAGCAAGAAAAACAGAAAATTTGAATCTGAAAAAATTCTCATCTTTTATTTAGTATAAAAGCATAATCAGGATAGTATTTACCAGCAGGTTGGAAGGTTAAACTAGAGAACAATGTTCAAAATGAATTTAATGGGATAGCTGACATCACTACTAAACAGCTGAAGAACATTGGGACATTCAGCTACTGGGCACTGTCTTTCAGAGGGCTTCCCAAATGCATGCAAAAGAAAAAGTTCTTGGTCACATACATAGCATTTTAAGGTATTTATGCCTAGTAATAGGCAAGCAGCCTCCTGCTTGCCATTTCTAAAATCAAGCAGTTTGGTGGTAAACGTATTTAGGACTAGAGCCTGTACATCTCAGGACAGACCAGTAGCAGGTTTTCATTAAAAGAAAGAAAAACTACAGAAGTCAGCTCTCCTTAGTACCAACCCCCTTCAACTCCCTTACTACAAGACTAAAGAATCACCACCGTTCAATGAACTTCCTTCTGAAAGGGAGGACCATTTTCCAGATGACTCCTAACAATCACTGGGTTTACTTCTTATAAAACAAGAAGCCAAATATTGCAGGAGATAACTGGAAGCCTTACTTGGAAGTACAACAGTTTTTTCCAATTTCTCTTCAGCTGGTACATACAGAAGTGAGAATTTCCTTGAAACAGAACAAAGTATTAAATGCACAGCACTGTCTTCTCAGTGTTAGAATGGTCCTCCAGTTCTACTGCCAGGTATCACATTTTATTTATCTTTAGTGCATAGGAATATAAAGTGTTAAACGTCAAATATACTTTCCTATACATGCAAAAAAACCAAATTCACACAGATATATTCCAATTTCTCTCTCCTGTAAAAAAAGGGAACAGGAATAAATTAGGACTTGTATTACAGGTTCTTACACTACTTGATCTATGCATGTGCAAACCATTTCCATAAACTATTTCCCTAATTTTGCCACCAGGTGGAATACTTTGAGAAGTGAGTGTCTGGAAAAGAAGACAAGACAAAACATGGAAGGGAGACCTAAGGTGGGGAAAAGAAAACTGCAGAGCAGTTTGTCCTCATGCAACAGGTGATGCTTGATCACTGCTCCCTTTAGTGTCACAGTAAACAACTTTGGGCATGAAGGGGATATACAAAACAAGAGTAGCAGGAGCCTGAGGACCTCTACATTATAGACTTGCAAATAAGAATCATAGAAGGGGCTTAGCCAACTTTACCATGTGTGCAAACACTGATAAAGAACAAGAGTTGAAGACTTTGGAGTAAAAGATAGTTTATTTTATTGGGAAAAAAAAACCAAACAGAGGGTATGTGTCAGGAAGAGGGATAAAGATGTTTTCTGTAGATTCTCTCAGTCTGTCCATTTCAAGAGAAGAAAAAAAACACCCTTATAGAACAGAATTCCTCCAGCAAAATAATTAATTTTAAATGGTAGGTCTAACTCACTGTCAGTTGCACTAGTTTAAGCATGAGGGATTGCCCCTTAATTACAAAAATTTAATTTTTTAAAGCAGTTTTTCTATTTAAAAAAATGAAGCCTTCTTTAGGGCAGTTACAAGTAAGCAAGTTACAAAGAATAAGGCTAAAAAATAATTTTAATAAATGCCGAAGTGCTCTGTTATATAACAGCACCAGCGCCAAAACAAGAAGTGTCACAGAAGATCTACAAAGCACAGCAAGTTCAACTAATTGCAGCAGCAGGCAGCAGAAACTTCTTATATAAATATCCTTACAACAAATGTCACCTTGTACAAATGCAAGAATTACTACCTGAGAGTTTATCCTTCGCAAGAACTAGAATACCCAAACAGTAAAATAACAGCTGTAATACTCAAATACAAATAGCAAACTCAATACAGCTCTGAATTCTGTTTGCTTCTGGATGTTACTGTCCCAAAAAATCTGAGTGCTCTAAGAGTACACAGCTTCTACAACTGCAATAGGTACAAACAGACATTAAGAGTACCTGGCCACTTATACACATTACAATAACTGCTTAAGCCTGTAGCATTCCTATTTATCTTTGAACTTCAAATTAACAGATCACTCAACTGCTAATTAATATTTACACATTCAGTTCTAATAAGAAAGTTGCAAATCAAATGATGGCAATATTAAAATGTTACCTTTTGTGATGTGAACTATTTAAGAAGAGATTTACAAAGTTAATGCTACACTTCATTTTCTGTCTGAAGGCATTTGGACTGACTTAGATTTTTTGCATACAAATACAACACTTCTACAAACTCGTAACATTGTTTCACACCTTCAATTATTTCTGGGCATGGAAAATACGAAAATTACTTTTGTCAAAACCTGCAGAGCCCCAAAGGTCTACTTATCTAATTCAAACCTTGATCACATGGCACCCTCTCAACAAAAATCAAACCTCTGGTATCAGTTGCATTGTCTGTAAAATAAAGCTAGCAAACTACATTAACAAGAATCATAGGGGAAGATTCCACTTCATTAATAAGGCAGGGAACTGAGAAAACACAAGCAGAGAAAGAAGGTTCAGGAACTTCAGCAATGGTCTGTCACTCTTGTAACCTGCTGTTGGGTATCCAGCTACTTTGAAGCGTTCTTTATTCGACATTGGCGACAGGGGAAATTATATGTACCACAAATTACAAGGACAGGCACTAATCTGAACCAACTTTACCACACAAATACGGAAACAGGAAGGAGCTCTTGCAAGGGTGACAAGAGAAATACATAAAGGTTTCCTGTAGCAAGTGTTGGGAGGCTACCACTACACATACCACAAGATCCATTCAATGCCTGCTTTTCAAACTTGCTCTCACCAGGATCCCACATCTTCGTAACAGATTCTAACAGCTCTCTTCTTCACACCAGTTCAGCCAATTATTATCTCAAGTTTGCATATTAAATACAATCACAGAATAGTTTGGCTTGGAAGGGACCTTTAAAGATCATCTAGTTGAATCCCCCTGCAATGAGAAGGGACAGCTTCCACTATATCAGGTTGCCCAGAGACCCATTCAACCTGACCTTGAATGTTTCCAAGGATGGGGCATCTACCACCTCTCTGGACAATTGTTAGTGTTTCACCTCCTACATCACAAAAATTTTCTTATTCATATCTAGTTTGAATCTATATCCTTTTAGTTTGAAACCATTACCCATGTCCTATTGCAACAGGCCCTGATAAAAAGTTTGTCCCTACCTTTCTTACAAGCCCCTTCAAGTACTGAAAGGTCACAATAAGGTCTCCCCACACCTCTCTCTTCCCCTGGCTGAACAACCCAAACTCTCTCAGCCTTTCCTCATAGGAGGGGATGCTCCATTCTGAGAACCGTTTTTGTGATCCTCCACTAGACCTCTTTCAACAACACCATGTCCTCCCTGTGCTGGGACCCCAGAGCTGGATGCAGCACTGCAGGTGGGGTCTCAGCAGAGCAGAGCAGAGGGGCAGAATCCCCTCCCTGGCCCTGCTGCCCACGCTGCTTTGGATGCAGCCCAGGACACCATTGGCTTTCTGGGCTGTGAGTGCCCATGGCTGGGTCATGTCCAGCCCCTCACCCACCAGCACCCCCAAGGCCTTTTCAGCAGGGCTGCTCTCCATATGTTCATCCCCCAGCCCGTGTTGACACTGGGGGATGCCACAGCCAAGGTGCAGCACCTTGCACTTGGTCTTGCTGAACCTCACGAGGTTCATATTGGCCCACTTCTTGAGCTTGTCCAGGTCCTTGGCATCAGCAGCAGTCTATCTGTATTTTACCAGACTTGCTTCAGAATGATTAAACACGGCCAAAGGAAAGGGAAGAACACACAGTAAAGAACTACGCGTTGATTATTCTTTGCCAAGGGAGCAACTGGTGTTTTGATATCAAATGTTGCTAATGGGTTACGAGGATATTTGCCACAGCTCACAAAATAGTATTTATTAAAAAAATTCTACCACAAATTATCTATTAAATAATTTATCAAAACCAATAAAGAGTACAGTCAATGAACGCATCTGGAGCAACAAACATCGATGTGCACTTAATAAAAGCAGGCACTTCATAAGGGAATTATATTTTTATTGCATTCTTTCACCTTTAAGGACTTGAAAAAGTATTTCTACATTTTCGTGTAGTACCTAACTTCAACCCTCTACAATTTAAGGGAATATTACACTGTCGCCACATTAACCTTTGAACCTCTCCTCAAACAGATACAGTCCATGGAACATGCACAAAACCTGGCTGTAAGCTTAATAATCTAACACCTTCTATTATTGTACTTCAGCCATCCTTTGCAGATATTAGTTATGGCACTTCAGCTTTCATCATGAACTCCAAAACTGAGTAGGTACCAATACTTAGAATGCCATTTAAAGTAACATGGAAATGGTTTCCAGAGGTTTTGCTTTGGTTTAATAAACGCAGTACAAATTAGTCACTTGTAAAAGCCACAAAAACCAGTCTGATTCATAAGAAAATTACATATGGCAAAAAAGTTTGTTCAAAGAGCTTCCTCACAGTGGTTCAGCCATTTACTATCTCAAGTTTGCATATTAAATTGTGTTAAGAGTAGCAGTATATTAGTGCAACTGCTTTACAACTGCACAAATACACACAGCACTCTCTCTGTACCAACATCGAAGTAGATATAGGAAGAGATGAAAGAAAAAACTTTATGAAGAAGATAAGGCAAAAAAGTAAGGATTAAATAGCATTAGGAACAGAAGGCTACAGAATAATGTCAAACAGATTTTACTAATAGATAAATCAAAAGAAAGCAGTCCTCCAAGCTGACATCAGTTGTCTATTTATACTACAGAAATAAATCATAAATTCAAGCCATAATTCAAATACTGCATTACACAGACTCAAAGATTTTCCTGTATAACACCACTGTAGTAAAAAAAATGTATACACTATTTCAATTCAGCCACCTTACAGAAATTAGTTTGATCTTGCAAATATTCGAATTTTAAACCACCATATTATTCCAGAATCTGTTATTTACTCCTTCTGAATACACAGTATCATTAAATATTGAATAAATCTTAAAAAAAAAAAAATCCTTTTTAGTCCTAGTAACTTTGACATCTTTCTCTGTAATTCCCCAGTGTAATGCTTGCTTTCTCTATGCCTTGCAGTATTGTACAAAAGTACTGCAAATTACCACCAAAAGCAGATGATAATTTAACTCCTTCTACACCCTATAAATGCAAATATAAATGCAATATTTCAGTCAATTAATCTAATCTTCTTAGCCTATGAAATGATTAACAGTTATGTAACCCATGATGTGTAATTTTAGCTTCTATGTTTCTATTTTTGGTGCAGATCTGTGAGAATGCCACACGGCTGAGAAACATTTTGTGTCTGTTCTTTTAGGGAGAAAGCACTGAAAATAAGTCAACAAATATTCTGTTCTTCAGCAAGCTGAGAACGAAGCACACTGAGAACAGCCCTATTAACAGCTCAAATTTTGATTACAGCAATAAAGATGTAATTAAAGAAGTCATCAGTTTTATTCAGATGGATCACAACATGCTAAATGAAACTAAAATTCACACTGCTAGGTAGAACTGAGAACAATAAGTCTCTTTTAAAAACAAACTATTTGGTTTTAAAAGTAGATGTTGAGTAACAGCTTGAAAAACTGGAAAGCCACTTAGTCACAAACCCAGCCAAAGTGAAGGAACAGACTTTCTACTGATGCAATCAAACAAGAAAATGTTTCAATTATGTATATTTTTCAGACACATATTACCTTAATATCTCAGGACAATAGACTAACGTTGCTTTTACCCTTTCAAAACAGCCTTTTCACCCGAGCTAGTTAACCTACTAGCCTCTAAGAGAGAAAATCCCAAACACATGACCTTTTACTACAGTGTATAAAAATCACTCAGTGGCATGAAACTTACTTTAGACTGAGACTTCCAGGAAAAATGAAAGTTCTTTGCTCTAAAATTCCAATATGCCAAGACCTTCTACCAGTCTTCATTTACTTAATTTTGTCTTGAATACTACATAACTTTTCAACATGAAACCAAAACAAGTGAAACCAAATCTATTTAATTGCCTTTTCTGTGGTTCGGTGTGTACTTACGTCATTTAAACTGATCTATGGCTTATTTATTTGTTATTTTCTCAACAAAAGAATTCATCCCAAAAGCACATGAAGAATTTACTTACAGTTGTACTGCACAGGTTTACATATTTACAAGACTACCAGACCTTCTGAAAACTATCAATTGGATCATTATGGCAGAGTCCGGGGAAAAAAAAACCTAAATAGGTCCCAGTAATATAGAAGAGAGATAAAAAAACACTGTGAAAAATCTCACCAGTTATGATAACTGGGTTTTCTTAGCTCTTACCCATCATTATTTCATTAGTTTTCAGGTTAAATTATTTCCAGTAATAAAGCTACAGAACACTGACTCTCTTACTGCAACAGCTGTCAAAATAAGCAACAAGGAGTTAAAGCATAAATAGTTTCTGGACTAGAAGTACATTTGGTTATTGTGGATTGTCCAGAAAGACAACTCCCAAGAGCTACAGTAAATATCCATAGCAAGAGACCTCCTACTGTCCAGTACTATCAAATCTGAGCAGAACAGCAAGACTCTTCAAAGAGCAACGTCAGATTCATTAAACATAACCGTGGCTAGGCTCTTAAGTCTCAGTCTCCAAAGAAGAAAGAAGGGAAAAAAAAGAGGGGAGGGGGAGGAAGAGAGCTCCAAAGCCATCTATCATTTAAGAAGCAACCGGAACAAAATCGGAGGTTTGATTTTTATAGGTAATACTACTTAACCTTTGGCAAGTGTGCTACTTCTTCATTCACTAATTATCAACTATAATTACAGCAACCTGAAGTTTACAGGAAGACATTGAGAAATGTAATCAATTTAATTTCATTTATAATGGCTCCTTTCGCTTGGCTTCCTTCTAGAATCTCACATGCACCTACATCATCAAGAGACACATGAACTCTTTATAAAAAGTCCCTTTAAAAAAAAAAAAAAATTATCTTTGGCACGAGGTCAGCTTCTTTGCCAAGATCTGGTAGCTAATATCAATTATTAGGGTGGATTTTGTACTCTTTCAACACCACTGCAATCTCAGTTCTAAGGATATTGCTTTCCTCGTGAACAATCCTAAAATTCTTACTTCCTTCAATTTTCTCTGGTCCTTAAAATAGAGAGAACCCTGCCTGCCTAAATTTCATAGCTGCAATCCCAGAATTTAAAAAGAAGTTACCTCACCCAGGCTTTTTTTTTTTTTCCTAGTCCCCACCTCTGTGGCTTTGTGGCTCTCCAGTTGCATGGAGTTGAAGGCCTCAGAAACCACATGAGCTCACAGTGATTTTTTTGCCTCATTCTTAAAAACCGTTTTCCAGTTGAGAAGCTCTATCAAAGGCAGTACTCAATTCTCATAGCCAGCACTCAATCAGGTCAGAAAACAGTATGCTGCTAATTCATTTTCCTACCCTTTAGAGTGCCGCTTTCTCTCACAAGTGAGCAGGATACAGATAGCTACTTCCAGCTGCAGAAAGTGCCAAAATACTGCCCCTAATCCACTGGCAGAAAAAGAAGAAATTACAGAAACAACAAGGTATGGCCAGTTGGTCATCAGACCAACTGCAAAGCTCAGAACAGAACTTCAAACCCTTAGACCCATAGTCACATTATTCATCAAGCTGTACCAGTTCCAAATATTTGCCCACAACACACATGATTTACACAGGTAATTTCTGATTAACAGCAAAAACCTTTTACATATCTATGTATAGGGATGCACATGTGTATACACAGGCACATAAACACATTCATCCTTGGCAACAGACCTGCCCCGCTCCTAATCTGCTACCAAAATGAAACATCAGTAAACAAAGAAAGCCTGAAGGCTATTACATAAACCAACTGAGTTGAGTAGAAATAATCTGACAGTTCAGTTCCCTCTCTTGAATGGTTTGCTCACTGGATACAAGTGGAAGAGACAAGCAAAAGTCATTTAACACATGGCAGATGAAATCCTAAGCCAAAAATATTACATCAACAGAAAAAGAATTAACCTACTGAATAATTATCTCCTCAAAGACTTCTAGAATTATTATCAAAACAAAAGTTGGGAGATTTTTTTTCCCCCTGGATAGAAAGTGGATGAACTTTTACCTTAGCTGAAGTGAGAGGAACAGGAGACCACAAACACTGCTTATTTCCTCCCTTCAAATCCTACTTTCTATGTGATACCCTCTACCATGATAGAACTACTATCTAACTTAGTGCAGACACTATACATGTTCTGTCTTCCCCTGCCAAATCCTGCAGCAAACCCTTCCACTAATTCTCACAGTCACTGAGTCAGGCTCTAATTATGCCTCCATTAACCACTGTAAGTCAGCCCATCTCAAAGTCAACAATTCCTGAAAAGTCATTCCTCCTGCCAGCCAAATGGGCCCAAGTACTGCTCCCATTTCCAACCGTCCTCCGTGCAACTTGCAGTACCAAGCTTTCTTGATCTTATTTTCCACATGTTGGTACTAAACTGTCTCAACTTCAATTGTACATGATCAAATCTTCTGAAATCTAGAAAGGGCAGAGTCAAAACAACCGGAACAGTTATAAGATTATCCCTCTAAAATGTAAAAACCTTCCTAGATTGTAGATGAATATAAACCTGCTACTTACTGGTTTCGGCATTTTTCTTGTTTTCTGCAGTCTCCTGTCCACTTAAATCTTCCAAAAACTCTTTGCCCCCTTCTGCCAAAAACAAAATTAAAAGGGTTGTTTTTAAATTAATCAAAACTGAGTTCATGTACATCATAGCAAATATATTGTACAAATTCCAAATCAAGTAAGCAAGTGCTCTACATGTACAAAATAGACTTTTCAGCAGATGACATACAGAAAGAGCAACTAATTTAGCCAGTGCCAGAATCTACAGGTTTCTAAGCAGTAACATCCTTCCCAGTTTTTGTAGAACATTTATGCAGTAATGTTACAATAAACAGACAACAGTTCCCCAAGTGCTACAAATTTTTTTAAAGGTTCTGTTATCATATGTCATCTACTATTAAAAACCTCTGACATTATTTATAAGAAACATCATGAAGACAAAAAAACCCCTCTAACATAATTTTAAAGCATCAAAACTGTATGCCCTGGCTATAAAACCATTCATTTCTCTCAGCAAAGGAATGACAGTCATTTTTCCCAAATGAAAAGAAATGTAAGTACACCAACACAGTAAAAAAAGGAAGAAAATCTGCTGTGCTTAAAATAACAGAGCTTTTTTTCTTTTTAAGCAGAACGCTGTAAGTTATGTCTACATGGTAATGAAAGTATTCACTATTGTGTTCAGTTCCAAGAAAGTTTTTATGCCTTGAAAAAATATGCTTGCAATGTTGTTGGTAGATACCATCCTGCCTACTTTTCAACTCAGAAAGAGCAAGCAGCCAGTCACCTTCTTGCACATATTTACAGTAATGACTTCCACAAATCAGACCTGTTGCTGGTTTGCAAGGAGCATCAAAGATTGCATTGCCTTCAAAAATAGTATTAACTGGAATTACACTTACACTAAGAAAAATGAGTGTGACATGCTGATCAGAATAATCTGAGATTTCAGTATTATAACTCCACAGTTACAATACTGAAACGTTCAGTAATGCTGCAACATTACTGAACAGATGCATCAGATCAATAAAATCTTCAGAAGTGCTTAAAAGAAAAAACAAAGAGAGAGAAAAATAGAATACTTGAGAGCAATCCAGTTATCAAAACCAAGCTTTTGTGCAACTGATCTTTCATTCATAAATAAAAATGAAAAAGTAAAGTATTTTTATATAAAAAAATACAAAGGAAGTTAATTTTCCTTGCCTCTTGGCAATAAAAATACAGTAAATATTAGAAACACTTGCACAGCAATTTAAGGTGCACTAGCACTTTATTTTTCAATTTTTCTTCTAATCTGTAGAGATACGTTTGAAAAGAGGGACTGAAAGAACAGATAAAGAAAACAGAATTTAAGAAGCATAAATGTTGTTGGCTGGTAAAGAAAACAAATGTTAAGACTAAAGATTACAGAAAAAGAGATCTAATGGCATAATTCAGATATGGAACAAAACTGTGCTTAACAAAAAATCAGCCTGAAAACATTAAAACACTATCTTGAGGTTACATTCATTCATTCATTATGACATAACTAATCCAGCCCAGCTCTAAAGGTAAAATAATACTGTCTGCCTAGCATAAAGACAATTATATTCCAGTAGATTTTTTTAATTACAGAAGATACTCTAGAGAACCAGACAATATCAGTCATGTCCCAAATGCAGGCTCACTGCCTGATGTGCGGTGCCAATTTACACGCTGAGCTGAGGCATTTCCAGTTCTTGATTCTGGTCTGCACAGAGCAGGGAGCTGGGTGGGAACCCACCAAAGGCTGGCACTCCAATCATCAAAACTTTACACCTTTCATACATTTCAGCAAACAAAGAAATCACGCTTTATTTGCTACAGGTCACACAGCTCTCTTCTTGATTAACATTCTACCTTCTACTGGTTCAATGATTCTCTCGCTTCTCCTGCCAATCAGTGAACATGCTCAGCCATTCCCCTCTTGAGTCGTGGGCTTCGGGAGTCGGTGGGCCCCGAGCTGTGGTCACAGTCTCCCCCTGCCAGAATTACCTTTTCTCCACTTGGAGCTGATTCAGCACAGTTGCTGAGTTGGCTTTGTTTGTTTCTTCCTTATCTTGGGAGTTCTGCCAAATGTCCTTGTGGCTCATGAATTCTACATTCCCTGGGCCACTATCATGGAACATCCTTCTTCCCAAACTTTGCTAACTTCCCCCTGGGTCTGAGATGGTTGAAGAGTGTCAAGCCCTAAATCTTAATAAGGCAATTCTACTGACAAGTCATTTATCTTTCTAACACCTGGACATCAGCAGTAAGACTACTATTCTAAGATACTGTTAAATATATTCTTGAACATTATGAATACACTTTTCCTCTATTCCTCTCCCCCCCCTTTTTTTAACCACAAAAGCTTCCAGGGGAGGAAAAAATTGGCTTTTGATAAACTCTGCCTTTTGATAAAAATTCAACAGTATGTTTCTCTTTCAGAGAAGAGACTGCCTCCTCTTTTCCCTTCTTTCCCTAGTGTGCTCCTTGGAAAAATTCAAGAGAATAACAGAAACCAAAACAAGCTTGGCTCTAAGAGCTGCTAACAGTCAGCAGGATTCTGAGCTGTAGTAATCCCTGTGCTCACCTCTGACAGCAGAGGCTCAATGCTTGAAAAACTGAAGGCAGATTGAAGCCCTAGAGTTACACTCAGTTAATTAACGATGCAAAAGCTAAATTAGATTCTCATCCACCGTTTTGTAAGCGTGCCAACTCAACAGTACCAAAAGGAACAGAAACTAGCACAACTACTTTCCTGTGCCTTTGGTTACAGAGCACTGAAAAGAAGGGGTATGGTAAGATGACTGATAAGGGAGTCCAGTCTCCAGGAGAGCAATGACAGCATACGGCACAAGACCAAGCTTTGTTATCAAATGATTGCCTTCTGAGGTCTTTCTAAGAGACAACACGTCTAGCAATTTCTACAATGATTGTCATACTCTCATACATTTTATCACTACAAATTCATTCATAAACATGTCCCAGATTTTTGCTTTGGGATTTACTCAAACACTCTGTTATAATACAATCAACAAACCATAAATTATTTATTTGAAAACATACTTTCAAACCCTAAGGTAACTTTTAAAACCAGAAATGTGACTACAGAGTTTTTCAGGTTAATCCTATGTCATCAAACCACAATTGGGAGACATGTTTTTGCATGCAAGAGAACAAAGTTATCAGCAAAAAGCAAGAATCCTCTTACGCAAAACTCAATAAAAATGAGGTCTCACTATTAGTCCTACAGATCTCATGGGCCTGAGAAATTATCACAGTATATGAGCAATAGAAAAAAAAAAAATCTATGCAAAACAAACAGCAACCCACGTATTTTTTTGTTGAAGTGTTTGCTTGTAATATGTTTTATTAAAGTAAAAAAAAAAATCTATATTTCTTTAAAAAAAGTAATTTAAAAAAAATTTTTAGCCAAAAACAAATTTATAGCCAACTACACTGAACTTATCTCCATTGTTTTCATTTTATATATAATACAAAAAACAGCTTGTGTCTGTATGCTTCCATATTCAAAATATGCAATTTTGAAACAGTACATTCACACAAACACATTCTAACTATTATAAGCATATACAAATCAAGAAGTTCGCAGATCTTAAAACTGTAAACACTGATATCAAATAAGCACTGAATAAAAAACGAAAATCACCCTATCTTTCCCAATTATTGGCACCAGCTAACATTAAAAAGAAAACAAATATGAGGAAAACATTGGGCCAAAAGAAACCAAAAATTGCAGCCAGGCAAAATATTGTGTATCTCCACTATTATTACTGGAGTGGCAGTTCACTTTTGCTACTTATGCCTTTTCAGATAAATTTATATTTAGCAGATGCAAAATTTTTAACTTTGAAGCAACTAATTACTTAGACTTACTTTTATCTTGACACTCATGGGAAATGGCACTGCAAATAGTGGGGAAAAAAAAAAAAAAAAACAACAGAAAAAAGACCCCAGTCAGCTGGGACTGGGAATGATATTCCGTTTGCTTCCTGCATTCTGAAACCAGCTTGTGACCTACTAGGCAGAAAGGCTCATCACTTGGGCATTTAAAATCCTAAAGGTCCCTTTTCCAAGTCAGGATTAACAGGGTTGTGACTTTGCAGACTTCCTACCGCTAAAACACTCAGGACCTTCAGGAGCATATGCAGTAATCTGGACTCTGGACCAAAAAACTAAAAGTATCAGCAGGCTCCACGTCACAAAAAAATTAAAAAGTAATCCAGAACATCAAGAACTCGCTTGAAATGAAAAGCTGTGATTTCAATTCATTTCACTACAAGGCAGTTAAGATTTTTAAATCAGTATCATCCATGTTTCCAGTTATGCCACAGAAAGCAACAAATAAAGCAATTGTTGAAAGATGACAATGAAAGCTTTCTCCAGAAAACGATGGTGCATAAAATGCGTGATGCCAAATTCTGTCAAATAATTTATGCAGCAGCTGTTTTCAAAAGAAACATTCATAAACACAGCCATGGGTCTGAGGTCAGGTAAGGATGGGATAGCAGGCAGAAGGCTCGAGCAGGATGCTTGGCTGGTAGAGATGCAACACTCAAAAGTAGGATCCCTGTCCTAAGCCCTAAGAAAGAGTAGGGCCTTCTCTCAGAAGCAGTCTCTCCAGCAGCATCCCTCTTAAGCTTGAGCAAGAGGTTTATCATCTATTTCCTTACATACAGAGAGATGTCAGGGACCACAGAGCTTTACCCACAACAATAGAACTTAATCATTTATGAACAGGAACTTATTTAAAATTAATAAACTTTTTCTTCTCGAAGTCTTATCCCATTCCATTTTTCGTGGTTACCTAAAAATTTCAAATCGTTTCAGGGGAAGCAATTGGCAACTCACAGGCCATTGGACCTGACTAACTGGTCTCAGATTTCTACAAAAATGTCTCTCTACTCCAAAGCACTCTGTGAATGTCTGCAGGGCAATCATCTTTCACACTAACAGCTCCCTAATGACACACTTGCTGCAATCCAATAAAGAAGTTCATTTGCCACAGACTTTACTTCTGCATACATCTTTTTCAGACCGACAGAGAGACCGCCCACACAGTTGTCTGCAATATAAGCAAACTGGGGGGAACTAAAACAAGCCATTTATCTCACAGGGAAAAAAAAAAAAGAGCTGAATTTTATACCTAACATGCAAAAATTGAGATTTGACCAGTGCTAGATATCACATGAAGAATTTTACATGCCAACTTTTTTTTTGTGTACTGTATCTTTCCCTTCTTAAAACCACCATTTCCCCCAACCCTCCCTTCTCTGAAACACCCAAACCAGGCTTGCTGTCTCTGAAAAATAACTGCAGTATAACTAGTACAACTTATGTATTCAATGTATCCATAGAAAAATAAATTTTGAAGAGTGAAGTACTTCTAAACTGGAGCTCCCGCAAACTTCAGAAGTAAAATGAAAACCTGGCCGTTGCCAACACAGTATTCAACTAAAAACAACACATACCAGTCAAAGAGTATTTGTGCACTACTTGCAGTTTTGCCAGTTAATAAACTGCTATGTTTCAGACATGCTACACAATTTACATACAGTTAATATTTATGGAGTTTAGTAACCTTAAATTCAAGTACCCACAACTGCACTATGGGAAAAAATTCTAAGATTCTGAAGAGTCCTACGATGACAGAATGGCCAATCTCACCATGTGCATTGGATGCACCATCAAAAATGGTGGAAGTACTGTTGCTTCCAAGTGTAATAATCCTTTCTCTAAATGTAAGTTAGCAAAGAAATAGGACATATACCCAGAATTTTGGGTATGCCTCATCTCAAAGTAAAGTATGCTATTTTCTGAATGACACTGTTAAGTCTCTTACAACTAGTTCCATAAAATAAAGAAAACTTATGAACATGAACTGGCCACTCATATCATTCTCCATATACAATAGCTAGAGTTCTTAAATTGTAATGTTCTAGTGTAAAGATTATTAACTGCCTTTTTGGGCCAATGTCATATTTCTTTTTCTTTGTACTACATGACTTGAAGGTTTCATTTCACAGAGTGATTAATAAATATCTAAAGCAGAAAAGAAAGAAAATACTTTTAAACTTTTAAAAAACTTTTTAAATCCAAAGTACAGCTAAGTATTAGCCTATTGGTAAAGTTAGCCAACAAATACAGTTCATCAGTGTTGAAAGGAAAGAGTTTACCTAGGCTCCTTCAGCTCTGGAGTAAACTCACTGAGCATGCAGGATACGCTGAGTGATGTTTTAATGGATCAGTATCTTTCCACAATCAGTTCTTTCTTCGTATAAAGCTTTGTTTACATTTACAAACTTGAAAATCCTCCCTTTCCTCTACTCCCACAGACGTCTAAAGCAATACAAAGTGATAGGACAGCTTTGATGTATTTAACACATCCAACAGAAAGACGTAATGCCTTCAACAACTTTCCTCTTCACCTCTGCCAACAGAGGCACCCCTTCTCAAAAAGCGGAGCAAGGCTGCTGAAGAAGAAAGGCCGTTTACCTGTCCTGGCAAAGGCTAAGGGAACTTTGCCAGGAACTGCCTTCTCACGTCATAACATCTACACGTCTTACCCTCCTAGTTTTGCAGCTCGTAGGTGGATCCAAATCCTTACTCTCTTTACGTCTTTACCCAATTTTCTGTCAAACAACCTTTTTCTGGCAGTGCTATTACCATCAAGCCCTGAAATGCTCTCTACTGCAATGGCAGAAACAGTCCAAGCAGAACTCTTTGCATCATCTCTACACACACTTTTACACCTTTTCTTTGAGTCAGCACTCAATGAAAACTCTCTGGACAGCTCCAGACATGTCACACCAAGTCATTTTTTCATGCATTTTCTTAAGATGTTTCGCATTTGCTCTCCAGTTTCCCAACCTAATAGAACAACTGTGTCACTTCAGTACAAAGCTTGGAAATATGCCATTGCCTTGCAATTGCCATTTGCTGGGAGGCTGCTTATCTGGGAACATTGCACTGACTAGCAGTTTATTTTTCTCACAGTCCCTCTTATGCTAAATCAATAGATCAATAGAGGTAAGTCTTATAACCCAATAAACAGTTACTACTTGTCCTATCTTTAATGATTAAAAACCAACTTAATCAGAGTAGCCATAATGTTACTGTACACCAACTCCACGTCTTCCCTGGAAGCACACGTTGCCCAGCAGCGCTGTGCCAACGCACCAGGAGCTGACAGCAACAACCGCATTTCTACAATCCTCTCAATGTGCGAGGTGCTGTGCGGGCACACGCATCCCCAAAACGCTCCCGTGGCACAGACAAGAAGACAGGCATCTCCGATGGAAACAAACCAGAGTGACATACAGGGATACATCTGAAGCCCAACACGAACCAGTCACAGAGGCAGAACTACTTAAAACGCAGAAATGCCACTCCCGTAACTCAGTTTAAAAAATGGAATATTTTTAAAAGCCTGTACCAGAAAGAGGAACACGAAATACTTGTCTAGGGTGTTACACAGACTGGAAAAGACAGCTTAATAGCACCTTACAACTGAAGTGATTAGTTGTGTTGGCATAGAGTCCAAAGAGGTTTTTTTTTCCGCGTTCAGATTAAGAAACTGCAAAAGACAAGTCAATTCCACACAGTTGAAACTAAAACCCCTTATCTGCGCTAAACTTTAAGCGACAAGGTTAATTACAAATGCCCACGACTTGTACAAAACATTAATCCATTCAAAAAAAACAATGCACAAAGGCTTATTCAGGGCCGCTGTGCCCATTACGTCGGTCAGTACTTAAGGACTCTTAAAAACGCGCATTTGTCGAAAACAATAGACAGCAACAGATGCTCCACAGCACTTGTTTATGAAGTAATTCCTTATTATTCTCCCACACCGCCGCACTCAGCTGGCCCGACCCGACTGCCACATGTCTACTACGGTGTAACCTCCCGAGCCGCGCCGCTCGGAGACATGAATAATGCAGCGGAGGCTGCGCGGGCACGCCGGGGGCGCGCTCCCGGGGCTCCCCGACAGAGCGAGGCGAACCGGGGGTCGGTGAGCCGCGTCCCAGTCCCGGGCGGAGGCGGTGCCCCGCACACGAGCAGCGCGGTGCCGCGCTCCCGCCGCCGCAACAAGTCGCCTGGTGCCCCCCGCCCACCGAGGGCTGCGAGCGGGCTCACGCCTCGGGCTGCCGTCCCCGCGCTGCCCCCTCGGGGCCCCGCTGGCAGCCGCCCGCGCGCCCCTCGCCTCAGCGCCCCGCCTCACCTGGGACTCCGCTCCCTCCGCGGCGCCGAGCGGAGGAGGGGGACGAGCCTCCGGGGCAGGGTGCTTCGGCCGCGGCGCTCTACGCTACTGGCGGGGCGGGGGGCCCCCCCCCCCCCCCCCGCCCCGCGGGGC
>VXAZ01008674.1:723102-742217 GCA_013399875.1 Gymnorhina tibicen | reverse complement strand
TGTTATGTGAGCCTATGGCCACTGCTCCAGCGGCAGAACTGCCCTCCAGGAACTCCCTGCTCGCTTGAGTGAAGAGGGGATGAGGAGAAGCTCTCCCGTTAGCGCGGCCGGGCGGGCGGGCGGGAAAGGAAAACCCCTGTAAAGGCTTGAGCCAGGGAGGGGGAGTTGGCGGCGTGTGGTTTTCTTCTGTGCAAAGCCCCGCCAGGCATAGTGCCGCCTTTTTGGCAGGCGTGAGCTCCGGGGCGCGGTGGCAGGCCGGGTGTCTCGCCAGATAGACATCGCTCGGAGCCGGCGATGCCATCAGCCCCGGGGTGCGGCGGGCAGGAGCGGGGTGAGTGGTGAACCAGGGGCTGGGAAGGGTCGAGCTGTGATGGCTGATAAGAACAGGGATGCCTTCAGGGAAAGAGCATGGAATGCAGTCTGAGTGGAGAGCACTGACCCTCTTCCTATCCTCCGTATCATCGCAGTGATGGGCGTTCTCTCTTTTCATCACTCAGTCGTGTGAAACAGTCACGCTGGTGGACGGGATCACACCTCTTTTTGTTAATTTTCTTTTTTTTTTTTAATACAGTCCCAGTGGGAATGTAGAAGAAAACAGCCATAAGGAGAATCCTTCTGAAGGACAGAGGGTTGAGGCAATCCTAGCCCCCACTGTGCTTTCTGAGGTTATTTTTGTTTGCAAGGAAGTGAAGGTGCTCCCTGAGCTCAGTGGCAGCCCAAGCGGGGAGGCCAAACAGCAAAGCTCAGTGCAAAGGGATCCACTCGAGCTACCAACTCTGAGTCATGCAGCTGCTATTAATACACCTCGCCCTCTGGCTTTCTGATAAAGAGAGGTTGGGGGAAGAACTATGAGGAATTTTCAATTAAAAGCTGCTTCAAAAGGAATAGAATGAACACTCTAGGGTGAATTGGAGGTGGGGAGAAGGGGAAGAGGAGGAAAGCAGCCTGGCAAACAAGGAATAATCTCCCAGAGAATTTGTGGGAGCCTGTCTGACTAAATTTTTTAAATTTTTTGGACAAAATTTAAACAACATTCTGATAAGGCAAATGACCAGATAATACAAATTATTATGAAATGAAATTGAATTATTGATATAAGCTTGAATGTAATTACTTTTTCTGGAGACATTTAGTGAGTTTAATTTGTGATAGTTTTATGCATTTTGTTGTATATTTCAAACAGGCATTTATCTAAACGCTCATTATTACAGAATCTGAACCTCTCAGTCTATTAAAGGTATGTTCAATTTCCTCACATGGGCTAAAATTTAATTTCCAGCTTTGTGCCATTTTGCTCCAAGGAAGAAGCAACGGTGGCTAATTCCTCCTTGTCTCTGTTGTTCTTCATTGTGAAGAACATCCTTCTGTGAAACACTATTTTGCAGTACATTAAACTTCTGAGGCATCTTGCAGATACACAGTTTCACAGACTAGCCACCATTAGTATGCATTGTACTGTTCCCTGTTCAGATGGCCTTTACCTGCAGGTCAGAGTAAGGGAAATGAAACAAACAAAAGGCAGAAAAACAAGCCCTGTTTCATTCAGTGACTTAAATAAATTGATTATGATTCGCTGCAGTGCACAGATAAAATGTGTTTACTTTAGCTGACCGAATTAAAGGCTTGCTTTCTTCTCAAATTCTGCACTGGCTCAAATATAGGATTATTGCACTAGGGCTCGGTTTCATTACTGGTGTTGATAGCATGTGGAAGCAAGTTCCTTTAGGTTTGTGCATTATCACTGCAGGATATTCTTTATCTCTTATCCTGTTACATGAAGAATATTATTGCTCAGAAATGTCAAGGTAAATAATAGTCTTATCTCCCTTGTCAACAGTATAATGTGGTTTTCTTCTCACCTTGCTTCCTTAACAAGGTGTAAAATTGCAGTTTGTCTGATAAAACAGGGCAGTAAAAACAGAAGTGTAGTTAGAGATCATATTCTTTGTAGCCATGAAACTGAAACTACAGAAAGAACTACAGGCAATAAAGAGAGCTTTCAGATACCCCTATCAACTTAAGTTACACAGTTCTCTAAGACATAGGTTATAAAGATAAAGCTAATGATAAGAATGCCGTAACTGCAAGGCATGAAAGTTCATATTCCAGCAGTAATGCCAAAACCCAGCTGTTCATTAAAAAACAGATTTTAAACTTCCATTGCCTGATCTGAGAAATCAATCGTAGAATCCTTTCAGAAAGTAAAGATTTTTGGCCCAAGGTTTCTCTTCTTCAGTGCACCTGCAAAAGCACAAAGCATCAGTCACTGAATACCCAGTTGTGTGTTAGAATCTACTTTTATTAAAGCTAAATGTACAGTTCAAGGGGCATTTACTAGACAAAAGGCATTTTGGAAGGGAGAACTAAGAAAAAAAACCACCATGAGAAATTTCTGATTTTTTTTTTTTTTTAATTTTCAAATGGTATGCAAAACACCTTGACATTGCCTAATTCAATTATGATTTATGCCATCAGCCTGGATAGAAGTGTAGTGCTGCCCATAGCATTCCCCTAACGTGAAGAGTTATACGTGGACTCAGCCTACATGCCTGGAAGCCAGCCATTCTGGGAATAATTATACTTATGACTCAACACACATACTCAGCTATTAATATGTTTACAGAAGCAGACCTGACATTGCCTAAAATTATTGTAGGGTAATTTTACTGTTACTAATTGTATGGTCTACAACCAAATTGCTTTTTCTTTTGTTAGTTTTTGAATAACAGTAAAAGGATACGTTGCCTTAACGGACATTTATAGTAATTATTTTTCCAACAAGTGTGATAGATTGCCCTTTAAAGTCTTTGCTAGAAACAAATGGAATTTGAAAAATTCTGTGGTCATTAGATGAATCCAGTTCACAGATATTTTAAATATTTGGTGAAATTACAATAACTCTCTGAAATAATAGTTGTTATGTCTCTTGTTAAATTTGTCACTTAAAATTAAATGTGTCTAATTCCAAAAATTGTTTTTCATGCATGGTATTAAAATATCCAATTTCAATAAAAATTAAAGGGTTCCAGTAGCAACACTGAGTATTCCAAGTTGCCTTTATTGCATGCATATGTACAGTCTCAGCTTTGATCAAGTTCAAAAGGCAAAATATGGTATGATCCTGGGGAATTCGTCTTTTCCCTCTCTGAAATACCATAGGTGTGTGAAGTTTACTTAGGTGTCCTCCAGGGCCAAGATCCTGCACTGAGGCAACACCTGCAGAATCCTCAGCTCCAGTGAAGAAGCCCAGGAGTCCATGTCCAGGATAATCCCCCGTGTGAATGTTGTAATGATGGAGAACAGACACAGCATGCAAAAAGTTATATGGAAGGGGTATCCTCCCTCTTCAGAGACACACAGTAAACAGAAAGGATAAATCAGTACCTGAAAGCCTGGTCAAAACGCCTGAAAAACAGTGGGCAGGGTAATCTACTGAGCTGCAGTGTTGGCAGCTGGCTCTGTGTCAGGCCATCCTCCCACCTATTGATTTAACCACCCTGCTGAGGAGGCTTGGCCTCTTAACATTCACTGTGAAGCCTGGCTGGCCTTTCCCATTGACAATCCGAATGGTTTTGCAGAAGCTTTGTCCTGCAGCCCAATCAGTTCCTGCCAGTGTAAGATTTAAGAACATTGTTGCTCTTGCTGACTGTCAGAAGCCTAAGACCCAGGTGAGTAAGAAGCCCAAAGGCTTTATCGCTGATGGTCTGTCACACATGGTGACTTCTTCCAGTGACAGACTTTTGGCTTTTTCCTGGTATTTAGTCTCTGGTGCTACAGCAAAGATACCACAGTGCTGTCCACCTGTCTCAGAGTCAAATTTTAATACCTTTTCTACTCAAGACAGGGAGTAGTAGAATCACTTGTAGAGGAGTGTGTTTATTTAAGTGTCAAATATGGATCTCAGCAATTCATTCTAAGTTGATCAGTATTCACATCTCTTTGTAATAATTTGCTAATTTAATTTTTCTACACAAACTGTGTATTATGCAGCACTTGCATTCCATCTATTATTTCAATCACCTTTATAATGTTATGATTTTTTTTTGCAAATAGATAATTGCACAAGAGACAGGTTAACAAATAAAGCTGCTTGCAGTTACGGTTGGGGCAAGCTGTCTTGATTTCTTGTATGTCATTGCTCTTGTGTCATATCACCCAAACATGCCTTCACTGATAGATAAGGCTGTCATCTAACAGCTGACACTTAGCTGCAGTTCCTGCTCGTGTCCACTTTCTGTTTTTATCTCATTCATAGTTATAATTATTATGACAAGTACAAGTTGTTCTGCACCGACAGCACTGTTTTTTTAGTGACAGTGTTTATTGAGTTAGAACGTGGCAGTAGCTGTGTCATGTCCATAGCACAGGAAATCAAAGTCATTGATAACCGTATTCACTTCAGCAAAATAATGTTAAACAAACAAACAAAAATCCCCACAAAACACAAACCCAGAAATAACACAACCCCCAAAAGCATCTGCTTTGGCCCTAACAGGTGTATACATTTTTCAAGTTTCCAAACACTTGCATCCAATTCCCTGGTAATCGTGCCCAGCTCTTTTGCCCACAGAAATAGTATCTTCAAAAACGTTGTCTGGATTGGTGCCTTTAACTGCTTAGTACCGTACATACTGTTTTGTTATGTTTCTCCTAAGGTGGATGTACACCGTTCGGAGAGACAGCCATACACTTTGTGAATAAATCATAATAAAAGGTAGAGCTTTTTGCTAAGAATCCATCACTGAAGTATTTTTAGGTCCTGATCCCTTCTAATTTTACTGCATTTACTTGCTTCTTCATTAACAAGCAGAAATAAGCAAAACCACAGGAGTGTTACAACTTTACAGGCAAAATATATTCTCAAGATTTTGCCATCTCCCAGACTTACAAAAATGTAGATGTCAAAGCCTCAAAATAGAAGTACATACCTCTTCACAAATCCAGCCTTTTTTTAATATGGGAATTTTCTGGAATACTTATATGTATATATAGAGGGAAAAAGAAAAAGAGTGAAAATTGAAGTACACTGTTTAGGTTTGTATTTTCCGGATATGGGACATTTTTAATCACATGCAATAGCTTCACAGAAGATGAAAAAATGCCTAAAGGAAACACTCCATTGCCTCTTTAAAAGGGATGTTCCACAACAGTCTCCTCAACCCATTTTTGCCAAAGTTGTTTTCAGCTAAACCTTAATCATTAAACTCTGCTTAAAAAAAATAGCAAAAAACCCAAAAAAGTCTCAGCATTAACATTGTGTAAAAAGGTAGTGAGAAACTGAATACAATTCCTCTCTTATTTTAAATGTTCTATGCCTCTGCTGAAATCACTGGCTTATTTCAGAGTTAATCTGCCAGTACTGAGTACAAGGTCTTAAATCCACAGACATTCTAAACTTCTGAAGGAATTTAGGAACAAGAAGGCTGAGCTGATATTAGCAAAAGCTTGTGTCATTAAAACCAGTTACAGCTCTATTGCTGAAGCAGTTATCCCCACAGATTTATGTTTTCCACCACACAAGCATAACAAGTGAGGAATGTATCAAGGCACTTCATTTGCTGAACCAGAATACTATCAAAGCTTTATCATCAGCACACATACAAAGATGTAATTTGGAGGCATGAAGGTAATTTAGCTTTAAGAGGGCACATGCTTTTGCAGGAGCTATGTTGCAATCAAAACTTATCAGATCAAATCACCCTTCACTGAAATTCATCAAAGAGAAACAAGGCAGGAAAAGGAGAAAGATAAGATAATTCTAGGGTGCTAAGATCTTCAGTGTGCTGTGTCTCCAAGTATATTTTTAAAGGCTGCTTCTTTTTCATTTCACTGTGTATGAAGAAGGTCTGAAAGATTTAAGAGTATTTATTTGCCTTAGAAAAAAATATTAAAAGATGCAATCTTTGACTACCCTTAAGGACACTTCAAAGGCAGTTGAAGAACCAGGTGGGCTACAATATTACAAGTACCAAAACAATGACATATGATTAAATTGAAATGGGAAATTAGTCCCCGTAAGGATTTAAATTCTGCTAATGGTTTTCTGTTACCTGGTAAACAGAGATTGAAAGGATGGTACATTAGGGCAGATTTGACACTTCAGATGCTGCTGAAGTTGAAATTACAAAATTGTTAAGTTTCTCCACGAAACTAGATTGACTTAGGTTGTGCGTGCTTGGAAATAGAGGCCTGTGACTGACTGACTTGGGGTAGCTGGAATTCTTTCCTGTGGCTGAGGCAAACTTGTCAGCTCTGCCTGGTGTGGATTCCCTGTGGACCAAGACGTTATTAGATTGCTCAGTCAATCCTTCCCAGCTGGCAACACCTCAATTGTCTTTTTCTTCTTTCCTGATGGATATTTGCATGAAATTTCTAGGATATTAATTTCTTCCAAGGCTCCTACCTTTGTTGCATTTGGTTGTATTTGGCTAACAGGTTCTAAAGTTATTAAGTAAACTTGCAGAGGAACCTACTTTGATGACAAAAGCTGGGCTGAAAATAAAGTTATAAAACTGAGATCCCCTGAGAAGGCAGAAGAAATACCAATCCCAGCTATTTACCTTGTTAAACAATGAACAGGTTTTTTTCCTCTATCCTGAACTAATGTTCAGATTAGATGTAGATAACACATTATTAAATTTTATATTTGGTATTAAATGCTACTTGCAGCCTACACTGAAACCAGCAGGTGTGATTACGACCTTTTCCATCTGAAAATTCAAAAGTTTTTTACATCCCAAACTTGAATTCTGGGAATAGGTTGAACATCTGTCTGCTGCATGCATCTCTATAGCCCAACTGTTCATCTTTTGAGTTTAATTAGATGAGACGGAGCATTCCTCCTGCAAAGACTTCTGGTTTGCTCACTTTTTGTTTATTATAAAACAAAATATGTTCCTTGCACCCACTTAACAGGTCAAGAGGAGAGTTACTCTGGTTGCCCTGCTGATTGGTCATCATCTTCTGTATGGAGTTTCTTCTACATGGAGCCAGTCAAAATCATTGAGGCTTTGCATGAAAACAAAGGTTTAGTACCTTGAAGATCTGCCCTTTCTTGTTTCTTTACATAATTTCCTATAATTTAAGTACAGCTGAGATTTTTTTCCTTTGTTGCATCAGTGGTGCCTACAAACGTCATTTCTGTTGTCAATCTACACAAAAATGGGGAAATTTCCTCAGTGTTTGTGTACAGGGAGCACAATGTCAAGTTAAGTGTGCACAAAGTAGAGAAGATAAAAAACTAATTGTGCACATTATATGTTAAAAATACTGTTTCCAGAAAAAGACAGAGCTATCAATGTAGATCATACAGTACTTGGTTATGATCAACAAAATGTTTAAGATTCATATATGTACAAATGATACAATCTCAGCTGAAGTCTGTACGCTCTGGTTGTTGCAGTCTAGAAGGCTACAGAATTAGGAGACATTTGGATACAGAATTGGCATGGAAAAAAGGCCTGTTGAATTAGAACATTTTGCCTAAGAAATTAAATAAATAAGAAGAGATTAAAATATGCAGGCCTGAGGCTTAGGAGAGGAAAAAACAAAACAAAAAAACCCTTGAAAAAACAAAGCCAGCCCTTCTCTGAGCACTGTAGAGGAATGGAAAACCAAGAGGGGGTGAGTGCTCCATTTGCATCCTGTGGGTACAAAAGGAGCTGAGCAGAAAGAAGCAGGCTTGAAACCTTCTTTTGGAAGGTTATGCTTCGTGGTATTTCTGTTAACAATTCGGACACTGAGAAAAAACATGGTATACATTTGAAATTGTGATGTAATTGCAGTAATGTGTGAAAAGCCTGGGCAAACTAACTCAGCGTAAATGTGCTCAGGGCTAGCAGTCATCCGAATCTAAAACCTCCTTTTAAGCCTCAGGTTGCAGCAGCTCCTAGAAGGGAAGACTGTAAAAAGCAATCTTCCTGGCACAACAAGGAGTATTTGTGTCTTTGTATGTTATCTCCTATGAAAAAGCACAAAATCACTAACAAGTGACAAAAAGCAACAGCCATCAGGATGGTGTGTAGGAAAGGACAGCAGAGGACTGCGATCAACCAACCCAAATTACATGGTGGTGTTTCAACACACAATAGCCTGGGTTGAGGCTGGTGGTCAATACACTGGACTTGAGGTACAGTGCCAGTGACCAAAGCATTACCTAAGAGGGTAAGTAGCTGTGACCTGCCCTAAGAAATCAGGGCACCACTCTAAGTTATGACCACTGTCTTTTAGGGAAAGTGTAATTGCTATCCCATTTCCCTTCCTTTTCTTTCCTCCTTTCTAAGTTCTGTTTTATTAAGCTTTTTGTGAAGGGGAAATACAGTATTTTTAGGTCACTTTTTAGTAAACATTCCCTTATAGATTCTACTTCAAGGTCTAGCAAAAGGATTGCACACATAAAAATAGCATTGAGAATGTGGTTTGAGAGCTTTCATTTTCTTAGTCTTGTAGTACAAGAGGAGACAGGCTATGTAGCTGACAACTCTGAGTGTTGTCTTTTCATCAAATAACAAAATAGACTGTGAAACTCACTGCTCCAGGATGTTATTAAAGTCAAAATGCACAGCAGGAGTCTAAGAGGGAGGACAATATTCTCTTGTCCTGGATTACTGTATTTTTGGATATTCTTGTTATTTACATATGAGGTTCTAAAATAAAAAAGCAGCTTGAAACACAAAATTTAAACAAGTTAGTAATTAGGATAAAGTCTCTTGTCACCCCAATTCTGTCAAAAAGATGTTTGAGTTTGCTTTGGTTTTGCATCTTCTCAGAAGCACTGGGAATCGACAACAGTTACGGATACACAGCTGGGCTAAATGAACATAATGCTGTACAGCAAGCTTTATGCTTCAGTGAGCTCAACATTTTCTTAGAAATAAAACTAGGTTTAGCCCACAGAGAGAGCATGTCAGTGATCAAACTACACATGCCTCAAGGAAAAACAGATGAAGGATTCTCTAAGGTTTAATTCTGTAAAGCAAAGTTTCAAAGAGACTGCTGAAGAGCAAGTAATTACTCCAAACTCTCTTTTTCTGAAAGATCATTTTTTAGTTCCCTTTAGGAGCATGTACCCTTTAGGGGAATGTGAGAAATACACGTTACACAACTGTTCAGAAAATCCTTCATTACCGTAGGAAGTCAGTTCTTTTAGGCAATTTAGGCTTTTGGGAAATTCATTTATGCAGAGATCCATTTCGGATGTTACTATACAACTATTGGGGCTTGGAAAACCTTGTTCACAAATGCAACAGACCATGAAAAGGATGAGATGGATTTCTGTTTATAGTTCTTCTTAGAAATTTAAATTTTTATGTTGAACTGCCATAGCCGACTATTAAGATCCTCGAAAGCACTACTGTTCCCTGTGGAAGGGTCTGTCATGGTTCCACTCAAGATTCTTTATAGTTCACTGTATTTGCAAAGGCTCATTTTGATATTCATTCTCCCGCATACCCAAAATCTGATGGCAGTAGTCCTTCTTTACAACTGTATGGAGGAAGAGTACAGCTCTCACTGTAGCCTGCTTATCTTTCAATTTGTGGCATAGTCACAATGTAACTGCCAATGGTAACAGAGCAGAACATAAAATTTTTGCTTAAATGTCTTTTTCATTAGCAATTGTATGATGAAACTGAAACACCACATCCTGCAAAATAGAGCAAACAAAGCTGTATTGTTCAGGTGGTTTTACAAGCAAAATCAAGATATGCCTGAAGTTTGCATAAGGGCTTTTAATCCAGATATTGTGAGTAAAACCAGCAGCAGTACTGTCACATGCACATGTAGGCACATTCTCTGCCCACTTCTTCACTTCTGCTGAACTGCTGCTAAAATTTCTTCATCAAAACTAAAGCCTTCAGAGCAATGCTTTAGAGAAAGTTCAGGCCTTCTTCAAGATGTTAGTATAATGAGACGTCATTTGCTTCTCATTACATTTTCAAAATCCCTGGAAGAGATTTTTAATTGCTAACACTTTCGTTCATCAGTTTAAGATACTCAATCTGCTCATCTGCATCTTAATATATTCAGATATATCAGTTACAAAAATATTTGTGTAGTACCTAATGTTATATTACTCAAAAGCTCACTACATTCTATTGCAGTAAGATAAAATACCGAGTAAAGTTAGTCTCAAAAGAGCTGTGAATCTCATTAGTAGTACTGATCATTTTAGTCAAAGAACTGCTCATATACATTTTGTTTTGCAGAACTGGTGACCTAAATTTTTCCAGATTCAGTGAAATCTAAACCACTGGACTGGTATTTTTCCTACAAAAATAGGCAAAGCCAGAAAGAAATCTGTGGGAAAAAAAGATTATTCAGCAAATCAAGCAAAGATGGCTTAAAAGATACTGTTTATCCTAAATTTAGCTGTGACCGTTGTATTTCTTTACACAGCATGTCTGAGCTGTAACAAAAATCTGGGAAAAGGATTTTCCCCAGATTTTTTCCTTGTGAAGCGGAGGAAGATAAACTAGAGACATCAGTCCTGCAGGGAAGGATGTGGGTAATTCTGGTTTCATATTTGGTCTGGGTGGCTGTATCTCAGCTGCCTTTTGAGGGATGCTCCACACTCATCCTGAAGAAGAAATGGGCTCTGTCAGGCATAAACCTGGCCACGCAGCATGAGCACCTGAGAGCCTCAGAGAACCCCAGAGGCTGCTTCTCAGCAAGAACAGCTCAGCCTTGGCCACCACTCTGCATCGGTATCGAGACAGGATGCCCGTGGGCTGCCTGTGAGCATTTCTGCAGGTATCACATGGGCTGACATCTCCACGAGGGACAGGTGCACCTTGACACAGGTCGTGTTCCAGAGTGGTGCTGGAGGGTGAGTGCTGTTCTAACTGCTAACTTCTGTTTACTTCTGTTAAAATATAATACTCTCAAATAAAAGCATGGAACTCCGTGGCCTTGTGTTTGAATTGAAGTATTTTAGCTTCAGTAAAATTTGTGTGTTTGTAATAAAGCAGATGTAAAAATAGAAGTGTTTTTCCTGTAGTTGTGTGACAACCTGGTCTTTCATGCAGTGAGACTAGTCTTTTGAATGCAACTGTTCATATGTTCACAGTGTCAGGAACTTCCATCTTTCATACCTCTGAACTATTAACCTGAAATGGATAGATACAAAAGGAAACAAATTCAGTCCAATTAATTGGATGTCCCAGCTAGCAAATGGCAGGGACACAAGCAGGCCTGCAGCAACTGCAACAATGGTGGCCCAGGAAACAGCCCACACACTCCTACCACCCTCCCTCAATAAACAAATAGTGATTTCTGGAAAAGCATTTGCTTCTACATTATATAACAGCATAGTTCAAATTTCTCCCACCTTAGCAAGACAGTAGTCTACAGATAAAAGCTGTCAAGTGCCACCAACACCAGTCCTGAAATCACAACTGCAAGCAAGTCAGCGAGACCAAGATGTTACAAGGAAACTTTGACAGACGTTTGCTTTTAGGATTACTAAAAAAAGTATCACGATTCATTCCAGAAGGCATAAAAGCTGGAGCTAGACATTCATTTACTTGTCTTTGCGCAGGCCTCTGCATCAGGACTGTAAGCCTAGCTCTGAGCTGGTGCAGCACAGCAGGACTCTGCTAACTTCACAGCTGGGCCAGTTTAAATCACAGAATTTGGCCTGGTTTAAGACTTGAGAGCTGCGTGATTCTGTTACCCTTGTTTCTACGTAGAAAAGAGAAGTGTATAAAAGAGCAAGAGGGTAGGGCACTATCTCAGCAGTTTGGAACGACAGCGGTACCGCTATGGGTTGCTAACTCCAACCTTGTGCCTGCGCTTTGGCTAAGAGCCCTCAGAGCGGCGCGGGAGAAACCTACTGCATGATATGTATATGCCAGCACAGCGCTCTGCCTTGAAATAAGAGCCGACAGGCAAAGCCAGTGGAGTACATTGGAAGCATTGTTTTATTACTGCTTTACTGCTGAGATTGCTGAACGGTCACGAAAATGCCTGGCGCTGCTGCCGCACTGTTCCAGCAGGACGTGACCTGCTGCAGGAGATGGCCGCACACTGCGTCTCTTTGCTGTGCAGCAGCAGCTCATGTGAATGCTGAAGAACTGGAAATATCAGCAGAGTTCTCTCTATGCAACTGAGTTTCCAGCAGCTGGACTACTGCCAGCTAAGCTAGCAAAATTTAAAAGTAAAATAGAATTTCTACACCAGCTGGAGCATGTCAGCTGGACTAAACCCACATAGAAGCTGGTCCCAGGGAAGCAGAGTGGGCCCTGGGCTCCTCATCCCAGCCCCGCTGGCCCACACCACCAGCTGGGACCCATGGCTTTGGATCACTTTATTCATTTCCCATGCTTAAAGGTTTTTGACTACACGCAGCAATCTTGGATTACAAAGGAGCATAGGCTACATTTCAACTGTTTTAAGTGCTGCCAAGGAAAAAGGGGACTTGGGTCAAGCCCAAGCTAGCCAAGCACAGAATTGTCAAACCAAGGCTTTCAATAAATCACTTCCCAGAAAGTCATGAGGCTGGCATTAAAAAACAAAACTCATGAGGACTTAAAAATAGTTTGGGGTTGTCTTCATTTCTTTTCCATGTTCTTATATTCAGGTTTCTCTTCAAGCCTGGGAAGAGAACTTCTTACTTGCTTGGGTTTAGATTTTCAATTCCTAGCTAATTAAGAGATTTTGAAATGACATAAAAGAAGAATTTGACTACACTATTTTAAAAATTACAAAATTTAGCAACTTTGAAAAGACTACTGTTCACATTCCTGATGTGCTATACATGCTCCTAGGATCAAAGAGAAGGATCCTTGTTTGTAAGTCCAGTTACACTGTCAGAAGAGGAGCATAACTGATAGGCTTATTACAGCCTGGATTCCCATGAAGTCCCAAATGTGCAAGTACTTACTGGTAAGCTTCCAGCTAGTTTTGCAACCTCTTTTATATTGTTAAGATGTAACAGATATGACCATTCACATCCATAAATGTTTGCAGCATCACCTGATGTGATTCTTGGGGCAGTCCTGTGGAGGGCCAGGATCAATGATCCCTTCTAATTCAGGATATTCTATGGTTCTAACTTCATCCTTCTCCACATGTACATGGAGGTATCTAATTTGGCCTCTCACACAACTGCTGGTGTACACTTTAAGAAGCTGAGCCTCAGTATTGCTTGATACACTGATTATCATTTTTATTTTTCAGTCGTATGACTTATGACTTCCAATGACTGTGGAAAACAGCAGCAAAATTTATTTGAAATTATAACCTTTGACCAGATAATATTTTGACATATATGCATTTCATTCAGCCTCTTGCCAGCTCTCCACATTTTCTACCTCCGGCTGTAAAAATCTGGTGAACACTTTTGCTCCCCTTCACTGCCGGTACGTGCCGCGTGTTCAGGGCTGTGAGCGAGACGGAGCCCGAGCTCGCTATGCCTCCTGGTGGACACACAGCCCCCTGGCTCAGCGCACTACCTTCGAGCATCACTCTTTCTCTAAGAATCTTATACCAAAGCCTTTCTCACGTGTAACTGAGCTGCTTCCCATTACAAACCAATAGACTACCACTAAGAGGAAATTAATTCATTCATAGAGGTTTATACGAAGATATACCTTTTTCAAAGGTAGAAAAGATCAGCATGCAGGACCTTATACATCACTCATTCTCTCGCTACCAGCAGCACAGCGGGACTTGCAGCATCTACAGCAGTCCACATCCTTGCTTCATGAAGAGATTTTACTTACACTTTTTGCACCTGTTCTTACAAAACAACTGTATGGACTTCTGGGAAAGAGTGAAAATGTGTTACTGAGAATTCATAACAGCATTATCCAGAGAAGTGGGTACCAGCAGACAAGAGGAGTGCATGTCAGGCTGTAAATCATTGCCAACACCAATCTTGGGCAGTTGGAAATGCTTTTTTCTTTAACTGAAGACTCTAATTACTGTCCTGATCAGGATTTGTGACACTGGTAGTAGTGAAAAAGATTGGCCCAGCCCAAATTTACTTGGGAAGTTGTTGTGGATTTTGGTCCTCAACTCCTGTTCTCCAGTACTAACAAGTTCAACTTCAGGGTGTTATTATACATATGAAAATTAGGAAAGCATCAGACCAAAAGAGTCTGTTTTATGTTAGACCAAAGGTCCCTCAAGCCCCATATTTTATCTCCAGCAACTGTAAAATTTGAGAAACCTGAGAAAGAATCTAAGAATGAAGCAAGCATTGGTTTCCCCAGAATACCTTCCCGTCTTCCAACAACATGCAGGTGAAGGATTTCAGACATGAGCGGGACATGGTGCTTCTGTATTTCGTAGTGGTTTTCCCTTCCATGACATTGTATGGTTGCATTTTGAACACACTTCAAGGTTCCCTATTGATGGAAACAAATAATCACAATGGAAATCTGGCTCTAATTCAGTGCTGACAAGTTCTGCTTTTTTTTGAACATTTCACATGACACTGTCCATGTACTTTTTCATCTTATCATAGGAAGGACCTGTTGCTATGAAATGTTATGCATAACATTAAGTCGAAAAATTTCAGAAATTCAAAAGAGAAGAAAAGTTTTCCTGCGGAAAAACTCACACATCTTTCTATTAAAGAGTATCAAGACTTTCAGGAAACTGACTTTAAAATCCCCTACTCAGAGATGCAAATTCTCACACAGATTTCACAGTCTATTATGTATGACAGAACCACGGCTTTGAAGCAATGGATTATTTACAGTTTAGCAGGATTCCTTGGCAGTAATTCACATTCCTGTCATAAGATAGACTCACCTCCTCAGCTTTCCTCTCTGAGTGAGTAACAAACACCAGGCTCTCTGGCTTATTCCTAGGGTGCCACCTCTTTGAATGACAAAAGTCCAAACATTTCTATCTGTTTACAGCTGTATTTCAGGTGTTACAGAGAAACCAGCAAAGATAAAGTAATTGCAAACAAAACACACTCCTGCCCTCCTGCACCACAGTTACCGGATCCTCACCAACAAAGTGCCAAAATTCCCAGATCTCCCTTTAGCTACAGAATCACTTGGCAGCTACAGACACTTTCATGATACTTGGATTACCTGCCCTTTACAGAAAGGCTTACAAACCACAATAATTCCTAAAAGAAAAACAACCACCCCATGAGCATTTTGCCTGTCCATTAATCTTTCATTGGTTGATGATCTCTCCTTCACATTCCTGCCTCTTCTCAAAAATGGGTTACTTCAGACGTCACCACTCTTAAGTCCTGTGCTCTGGGCTGAGGGTAACAGAGTCTGTGTCCCACTCACTCAGCTACAGATGGAAGCTCCACTGGTTTCTGACTGGATGGATTCTTTCCTTTCTCTGGATCTCCCCAAATAATTTAACTGAAAGGGATAATTTGACACAATTTTACTTCCAAGAAAATCCTGGTTAAAACACATGTTCACAAAGAATTTGATAGTGACCAGAAAAGCTAATGGTGTATAGAAGTCTGATTACTTGGTGGATTTTTTTATTTTCAAAATATCTCAAAAAAAAGCTGGATTTCTATTTTGTAAATATGTATTCATGCCATATTTCTTTTAGATAGAAAAAGAGACACAGAGAGACCATCTGTAGTAGTTTATAGAAATTATCTGCTGATAATGATACACATATTTAATGTTTGCATCATCCTGAATCTTGGAATTCTATGTCAAAAAAAAGAATTAAAAAAGAATACCTTTGCTTAGCAGAGTAAAACAACCCAAGCTGGGACTTCTTTTCTCCCAGGACACAGCTTGTTCTGCACAGTGGGTCTCCAGGCTGGTTGATGGAAGTGAAATGCCTGGAAACTGCTTGCTTTCTTCTTTTTCCTTTATTTTTTTTTCCTATTAGTTTTTGCAAAAATCACCCATATGAATCCACCCCACACCTGACTCATGAACCCTAGAACAGCAAAAGAGAGGGACAGGCAGGGAGAAGAAGTACCCAACTTCAACCCAGATTTCCCAGGTCCAACTCATGAAGCTGGACAGAAAAGGAATGATGACGCTGAGGATAGAAGGTTGTATCAATATCCAGGCGTTAACTCTCTTGCTGAAACTGTTGGCCATCTAGTGGTTTGTTGGCCTTCTGTAAATACAATCTTAAAAATAGTAAAGAATTGGAGGATATAATTACCAAAAAAAGAAAAAGTTCCCCGGTGTGCAAGAACCTATACAGAAAAACCAACCATACAAGAAAAGATGAAGCACCTCTTGCAGAGTGTTTACCATTAGAATGAATATCCCACAGAGACAAGCAACAGAAACTCGTACACAGCCAAGGTGAGATTCAGAGAGATAATAGGTACATATGATTTGTAATTTCTCTCTTTTATTTCATTCTGCCACTGTTACTTCATCAAGAAGTCCTGGCCTAAATTGCTCCCCCATTTTCTTCAAGCTTGCCCACCCAAAATTGTACATTATATAGAAATCACGAGGGAATTAGGGGGGCTCTGTGTTTAGGGATGGGGGATGTCAGGGAGCAGCAAGATTTGGCTGCTTTGCAGTGCACCAGAAACTAAGTTAGGGATGGGGGATGTCAGGGAGCAGCAAGATTTGGCTGCTTTGCAGTGCACCAGAAACTAAGCACAATACCAAGGCCGGTGAGAACAGCCACTTCATCAACAAGGAGCCAGGATGTGGAGCAGCAACCCAGGACCAAGATTAGGTCGAGAGACAGTGGCCAGGGTCAGACAGTGGCCATATGGTCACCCAGCAGGGCTGCAGCGGCAAGGCAGGTCGGAGGCCAAGCCAGGATGCCAAGTCTGGATGAGGGCCAGACTCGTGGAGATGCAAGAAGGCGCGAAGAGAGCTGCTGCACAGCTGCACTGCAGCACAGGTGAGGGCCGGCGCAAAGCCGCGGCTTAAAAGTGGCTCTCGAGGGAGAGACAGGCCCTTGCTGCCGGCTTTTTTCACAGCTGCTCTTATCAGTGAAGAAACTGACCTTGGACTCTGCCAACTAAACTTCTGCAAAGGGGTAACGTGCTCAGGGCCACGGCAGTCAGAGGGCTGGAACACAGCTATGGAACACATCCAACACACGGGGAAGCAGGTTAATGGAATTGGCCTTTTTTGTTAAAATGGCACATGACTGAAAACCCCACATGAAAGTAGACCAAAGCAAAGTTCAAAGACCTTACTCTGTTCAGTTTGGGCAAACCAAGGACTCTTGCTGTTAATGATGGCTTCATTAATGAGAAGCAACAAAGGACATCTGGATTATTAACTGATCATGCCGATTTAAAGCTCACTGATTTGAGGCTACTAATTTAACTTGTACATGAAAAAAAGATCAAACAATCTTAGGGTGTATCAGGGTCATACTATTAGGGACACTCAGACTCATCCTCTATTAGGGACACACTATGAGACTTGAAGTTAATGTACTAACTAGTCACCCGTGTTTAACAACAAGGAATTTAAACTAACAGCTGCACAAATGGCTCAGTGGGATAACCAGGAGAACAGTGAGAGTTTCCTGTATTATGGAAGGAGACTAGTAATAACAGTGGCTAAAATAAAAGGAAGGAGACTAGTAACAACAGTCACTAAAATCAAAGAGCTGGAGGACGTACAACAAATGATGGGCAAATGTCACAAAGAACAAAAACTGTTTTAATTTGTGAGCAGCCCTTGCCATGGAAAATCGGCATAAGTATTTCTATACTCAGAATTAAACTAATAAAAGAAATTATTTGAAAATTGATCAATAACTAGGCTTTGTCCACTTCCAAAGAATGAAATTTGTGACTGTTTTTCAGTGCAATTAATACCAGCGAGACAACTTTAAGAAATGGATAAATACTTATTTATTTAGTTACTTGAGTTGAATGTGACAGCAAGGGTTTACATTGGAACGTCCAGAGAGTTTCTTTCAGGCTTATTTCCTGCATCAACCATTAATTTACAACAAGCAGCCTTCTGGTTAAAGTCAAACGAGATTATGTGATGTGCTCTTTTGGCTTTACAATATTAGATGTCCAGCTAGAACTGCATGCATTGAATAGGCCCAAACCGGGCCAGGAGGCACTTCAGAGACAGAGTCAGAGAAGTGGGTATTTGCTTTATTCAGCGCGCTGGGTGTGGGGGATCGCTCCTCCAAAACCACACACCCCGGTGCTCCCTACAACACAGTATAGTGGGTTAAATAATGAATATTCATCACATTCCTTGGGACAGGCGAGGTTATAAAAATTATTTCTCCGAAGTCATTAATATCATTAGCATACGTGCCACGCATGCGCTGTGTGTCTTGGTGGTTGCACTGAGGAAGGCTTCTCCTCTTCCTCGGGGGTCTTTCTGGTGAAGATAAGTGGTCTTCCTCACAATGCACTTTTCACCTTTTTCCCTGGGGCATGCGTAGTCCTTTGAGGAATGATTCAGCGGTTTCTGAGATGATCCTTGTCCCCTCTATCTTGACAAGATTAGGGCGAATTTGGCTTCTTAGGTTTTGTAATTTACATTTGCTGTTGGAATTAACATTTGCTGTGTCCTAATAGTTAACTGTGCTTACATGAGTTAGCTATTGACTGCCCCTTCTTCAGTATTTAGCTGTATATTGCCTTAAGATTATGCATATATAACCCCATGCTGTAGTGACAGCATTGAAATAAACTGCATTATTCACGACCATATTCTCTTGTGTTGCAAAAGAGTGAAACCCAAAGAAAATGTGATCAGTGTGGTGCTTGGATCACTTGGTTTATTGTGAAAAACGGGGACAACTCTTGTAGTTTAATTAAAAATAAAAGGAATTTATTAAAGGAAAAATTAACTCGGAAAGAAACTTCCAAGGAGAAAAAAAAAATCAAAAAACCCGGGAACACAGGGATCGGAGACCCTTGTAGCCGAACTGGCTTTTGACCCAAGGCAGAGCTTTGCAACGCTGGGTTTTGCCTCAGCTAATCCAGGGCAAAAAGTCTTTTATCCAGTCTCTGATAAGAGAGGTAGGCCTGTGACCTCAGCATTGGGCTCTTCACCCCAGCTAATCTGAAACTGAAAGAGCAAATTTTGAAGCTGTGCACCTTCCTTTATGCCCTCTTGTCCCCTCCCCAGACCGCCCCTTGTCCAGCCTCCATGGCACTGGGTGATTGGTGTAGTCCTTGGCTGAAGTAATATCTTCTGACCAATGGCTCG